>SWBT01000571.1:0-91480 GCA_005298045.1 Pleurotus ostreatoroseus | reverse complement strand
GCAGCTGGTCGACCGGGAGAGCGTGTGAAAGAGAGCGCCCGCGGAGACTGCCGCCGCATAGTGATTGGACAATGGCTAGACAAACGGTTCAAGCTCTTGCCACATACCAGGACAGCGGCGGGGTGCAATTTGCCAGCAGCCAACAAGTCTATCTTTATTCGAGTCGGCGCAAGGTCTTTCTCACACGTTGCATATTCTGTCTTTGTATGATGTGAGTCATATTACCGTGATTCCCTACGCACAGATGACGAGACTCACAGCGAGATCCTTACAATTAGTGCCACGTTCATGATGTTTCGGAGACGTTGCGATAGCGTGCTCTACCTCTCTCTCAGTTCCAACGAATGCATGGAAAACATTGCTTACCGCAGTATGGAATTTCAATCCCTTTTTTTGTGACTGAGAGCTCGCGTATAGAGTTTGACGCACCAGTGCATGCAGCTTCCATGTCTCAGCCACACGTCCTGGAAGGAACGGTGACAACTCTATAAAGTGTGCCGTTCCATCGCACCCAACGCTTCCCACTTTTTCCTCTCTCTTCCATTATCGATAAGCCGACATTGTCCCGGTCCTCGCTGTGGTCCATAGCTCAAGATGAGCGATTCAGCGCCGGGTAGTGAGATGCAGGTACGCAGCCAAGCTTTTGTGCCGCATTGTGACTGTATTTATGTTGTATACATCAGCCACCAACGTCGGCCGTGACGGTCGATCTGCCACAGGCATTACTCGCTATGACCAAGACGATGCAAGAGCTCGGGCGGACAGTCGAAACGCTCTCAGACACGGTGAGACTCTCAAAAGATTTTCCCCTTCGCATCAGTATCTCACAGCCGGCTCCCTTAGGTGAATAAATTGTCAAATAAAATAGGGGAAGATCTCGATGAATCGGATAAGGAGGTAAGCATTTCGAAACGTTTGTGATACTTATGTGAAGCTTTGAAGCTTGACGTACATCGAACTAGATGGTAGAGAAGGAGGCGCCGTGGGAGACTGTTCGCGATACAGTCAAAGAGCAAGACAAGGAGACAATCGAGAGTTGGAAAGATGAGCTCAACAACCTCCTGGTTTTCGTGAGTGAAGTGAGCGCGCATGCCTTCTGGCTCTCACTGTGGTTATTTGCGATCAGGCCGGTTTGTTCTCTGCTGTTGTCACAGCATTCACGGTCGAATCCTACACTTGGCTTCAACAAGACCCTGGCGATGTCTCCAATATGCTCCTCGCCAACCTCTCACTCCAGCTCTCGGCCTTCACGGTTGCATTCTTTGGTGCAAATTCGGCCGGTACCGGACTCATCAACTCGACTAGCCCTGCTCTCTCGCTATCCAATGTCACGTCTTCCTTCGCCCCCGTCTCCTATGCGGTCCCAGTCAATCTACTCTGGGTCCTCAGTCTCACCCTGAGTCTTGTCTCAGCTTTCTTCGCCATCGCAGCCCAGCAATGGCTTCGTCAACTCCGTATACCCCCGGACATGCCCGTGCGAAGGGCAGTACAGCTGCTCGCTTTTCGCCAAGACGGGCTCAAGACGTGGCAGGTGCCCAGCATCATCTCGCTTCTACCACTGCTTCTCCAAATTGCGGTCGTCCTGTTCCTTGTCGGCCTCTTCCTCCTCCTGCAGTCGTTGAATGCGACCGTCACCGTTACATTTGGTGTCGTAGCCCTCGTTGCTTTGTTGGCATTCCTGGCGACCACTATAGCTCCCTTGTTCACAGTCCATTGCCCGTACAAGTCGCCCATCGTGCCGACGGTCCTCATCGCACTCCAGTGCGTGACATATCCACTTGCTGCCATAGCCTTACCTGCTATCTTCTCCTTCAAATGGTTCTTGTATACCTCTTTAGGGCAATCCATTGTTAATGCGAGTCCACGTTCTGGACGTATCTCATGGTTCTACGTTGATACGGACATGCGTGAACTCTACGACGATACTCTTCTCCCTTACGTCAAATCCCTTGGGCGACACATGTTCGTCGACCTCAGCCAATTCTGGCTGTCTCGTGAATATCGCCATATCTTCTCATGCGATGAAGACGAGCAAGCCCATCTTGAAAGAACGTCCTTCATTCAAACCATTCTCACCATGTCTAGCCTTCGACTTCCGAGGCTGTCACAATCACTAGACCGCCTTGGGACGGGGGAGCGGATACGCATATCCCAAGGAGCCGCCGTGCAAAGTCTCAGTGCTTTTCGATCGGGGCTCGCATGGAGAGACATCATTCCGGGCAATACATTGGACACTAAGATCGTCCCTTACATCCGCGGATGGCTCTCGGGTCGACACCATCTTCGTCTCCTGCGACTTCTTCAACAACGAGACTGGACACAACATACCATAGCAACGGAGGACGACAGTAAAGCCCTCACGGTATTCAGCGAGCTTGACCGGGTCGTCGCGACAACGCCGCAGCCATTTGTGAAGCATTTGCTTCATATATGCACCAATCAGCAAGTATCAAATTACTGTCGGCCCTGGGAGACTGTACCGGCCTGCCTGTTGCTCGACGTCGTTTTGGAGCGGAAATACGCCTTCGACGAAGATGGTGAGTCCCAGTCTCCTCAAGTTCACAGCCCGGACGGTAGTCGCTGATGCTCGTACACCCAGATATAACTGCGATATGCGGCTTCAGCTTGAAATTCGTGTCACAGGATGAGTGCCGACTAACGTCGGCCGCCACTGCACTCACCCTCATCGCAGGACGTACCGCAAGTACCACAGCCGCAATGAACGTGCCAAAGATAATCGGAATGTTTGCTGTATATCTGGACAAGGATTGGACAAGACAGGTCCTCACGGACGATCTTCGAAAGGACTACGGTGACCCAGACGAATGGTCCAAGTTGTTTCCGCCATTCCTCTCGCCCGTCAACATCCAGGGAGCTCTCTGCAAAGCTCTTGCCGACTACGCATCTGCAGTCACCTTGCCTCTCGACGCATCACATCTTCAAGACCTCGCTCGCGTCTCCAGCTCCCTTCGCGAAGCATGCCGCGGTCCTAGAATTGAAGCGAAGGATGAGATGAAAGCTGCGCGTGCGGACCTTCGCACACTCGTCATCGCTGTGATGAGTCACTTATCAGCGGCCAGGAAGAAGAATGGGAGCCTCATACGTGCGCGCACCATTGAAGGCGGTCGGCGCACGGACTGGCCTACACCCGAACCAGAGACAGACCGTAGTAGTACTCCCGTGAGTTAAATCTCTCTGATGTCCTGGTAGTATTCACAGCTTCGCACAGTTCGGAGACCGCGGCCATTTGAAGCGTTTCGGAGCTATAGACGAGATGTCGCTGGAAGCCGCGCGCGAGGAGCTCACGAAGCTCAACGTGAAGCTCAACGTCGAGTTGGAGGCTATGGCAGAGGCGAAGAGATTTTATAGCATGCACAAACTTCCCGGCAATCCGGATCTCCCTCTCATCCTTGCGCGTAGGGTTGACGCAATTCTTGGTAGACCACAGGTACGCCCCCATAACCTCTGTCAAGTCTCGACAGTATTGTTAAATATTCTATAAAGCGTCTGTCACTGCCACGTCGCCACTCCTATGTCTATTAACGAACAACCGGAATGCTATGCCTCCTAATTGCTCTGCGCAGTGTGGTCTACACGAACTCACGGTGGCTGAAACGGCCGTTTCTTACCGGATACATGGATCACACACTGTGGTCCTCAGTCCATGTATCTAGTGCGGTATTTAATTCCATTTCGAGCAAGGATACAGGAGCCGGCGGCTACGGAGTGCGCTGCTCAGGGGACGATTGAACACATTGAACGCCTACGAACGAGTGAAGAGCCGCCATATTGATCAGAAGAAGAACCTCGACCCTCGGTTGTACACATGCGGAGCTGATACACCAGAGGACAGTCTTGTGCCAGGGGCATGGTCTGCTTCACCCTCGAAACATGCGGAAAAAAGAATCTTCCATACTTGCCACGAAACATCAGCGAGCCAGCCGTGAATAAAGAGCAGCAAGCTTGCCAAAATGTATGGCAGCTCAGCAGCGTCTGAACGGGGCTAGCCCCGCAAGCTACCAATGTACATGGGACCGGTGCCTCAAGTCACTCCAAACATGGCTATTCCATACTAGACCTAGGAAGGTACGTCTCGTGTACAGCGATACTAGTCGAGGAGCTGTTGTATATGGCCGCAGTCGACGCACTGGCATCGCCGCTAGAAGCTGGAGAACTGAGTTTGCCACTTGAAACACCGAGAATGTCAGCAGGCATGGTTGAAGCGATAGGACTGCCACCGACGGCACGCTGTAAGCCTGTGGCAGCGGCCGGGAAGTCGAACACCTGGGACCTGATCGTATTGGACGGACCCACGCTGTGGTCGTGCAGCGCAGTCGAAGGTTCCATAGGAAGCATTGAAGTGGAAGTGGGCGGACACGAGGATTTTCCTGCCGGCGTTGTGGATGGCCTGGAAATCCAGAAGCTCAGTGCGAAAACGCCTTGTGCGCACGATCTACACGCAGTTGTTCAGTCTGTCGGTCGCGCGGCCGTCGACATCGAGCGTACAAGCATCGTTGTCCGAACTGTTAAGGTTACCAAGGTCAGCGATGACATGTGTATGGCACGTACATCATCCGCATGAGTAAGCCGCCGATGGCGTCGATGACCTGGCTCGTAGAGGGGAGTTATTGAGTGCGAGTGAGCCGCTGTGGCATTCCAAAACATATGCCGTCTGCCGACTTCAGTGAGAGGAGGTACTGATGAAGTGAATCGATGATAGTACCTCATGGGCTCAATGGCGCGGGCCCCCTGCAAACGCCTGGCGTTAACGGGCATAAGCAGACAGGAAAGAAGCAGGAGAACGCACCAAAGTATCACGCCCGTCGAACCATATACCGACTCTATATGGATCAAATTATGCGGGGAGGCCTGGAGCCACGAGTGCAGCGGATGGAGTAAGCGAGAAAATGAAAGTAGACTTGCCTTCGAGAGTAGTAGCAAGCCTTCCGCATGGGGTATCAAAACCTCATGTCTCCCAGGACCCGTCTTCTGCACGTAGATGTGGCCTTAACTTGTATTATGGCGGTGGTTGACAGTTATGAGGCGTGGACACAGTGTTTCATCAACGTTCGTTAATAACACCGTGAGGCAAGTCTTCTCAGTCAGGGCAGTCGGCAATGAGACTACCTTATGGTTAAAATGCCTACGAGAGTGCTGACAATGATGAGAGGTCCATATGCTGTGAACAGTGATACTCGCCAACTTGTATCGCAAGGAGCCCTAAAGGCCGCAGACAGGAGAAGGCCGTGCGGAACGACCACCGCGAGAGAGTAGCGATGCGAGAGGTGGTGACAGACGGCGTCTCTCACGTGTCGACAAGGATTCCAGTGGCGAGGCTGTCAGTGACGATGGGTGGACTGCCTTGAGAGACTCGGTCGCGTCTACGAAGTAGTAAAATGTAAAGACAGCGCTGCGGCAGGTAGATGAAACAGCCACGGCGGAAGATGCGTAGCGAGGGAAAGGAATGCTGCTGTTTGGGAGCAGAATGTCTAGAAGACAGAAAGACTGAGGAAGGTGCAGGAGAACTGGGTTCGAACTCATGCTGGGACGACTCGAGCCTCGAGGAGTCGAGGAGGAGGAGCGCCTTGACAGCTAAGCGCTAAGGAATGAGTCTAGCAGAGCGCCCACGGAGACCGCCGCGCCGGCAGACCACGCACAGTGATTGGACGAGGAGCTCGGCGCGACCCTTGCCACATACAAGCCACATATACGACCCGGCGTCGCTGACGAGGATGTTCGCGGCCAACGGAAATCTCCATGAGGGACTTCTGAAGGAAACTGTGAGACGTTTTCCTGTGATCCTACATGCCCTTTCTACTCACCGGCCACAATCTTAGCTAATATCATGTCTCGTAATGCACTCAACCCCCAACACAAGTTCGCCAGGTGGCCTTGTTATCAACGTGTTGTCCTATTTCCGTCACTACATGAGGTCAACCCCAAATCTTCTGGAGCAGGGCCCTCCGTTATTACAGTGTGTATAAAGTTTAATGCACAGCCCCGCGGTGGTAGCAGCTTCCATCCCGCGGCCTCGTTCCCAAAACATAGACTCCAAAGCAACCCTAAGAGCTGCTATGCAGAGCATACGAGACTCTGATTTCCCTCGCGCTCTCTCTTGTCTACTCCCGCTATCTCTTAGCTGCCTCCGCTTTACATGGACAATTCGGAACACCACGATGGTATGCAGGTACGAGCTGTATATACGCAAAATGTCCTGGCTACAATTGATGCTCTGTCATTGCCAGCCTGACACAACGGCGATGGATCTGCCGCATACATTATCCGCCATGGCTCAGACGGTGCAAGAACTGGGGCAGACCATGAAGACGCTCTCGATCACGGTACGTATGCCTGGGTCTCATCGTCATCGGTAATATCTCATGATGTATCCCTTTAGGTCGCCCAACTATCTAAAGAAAGGGCCGACGTTTCTGACGTCGAAGCGAATGCCAACTTATCTAAAAAGAATGCCGGCTTTTTTGGTGATGAAGACAAGAAGGTAAGTACTTTCACGATGATTGAGGACCGCTATACATATGTCATATTTACACAGCTCGCGGATGAAGAGGAAGCATGGGAAACTGTGCGTGATAAAAACAAGGAACAGACCCAGGAAACGATCGAGAGCTGGAAAGACGAGTTGAACAACCTTCTAGTTTTTGTGAGTGTCTTTTGTACGTGTGCACTGTGCTTTACACTGAATTGTCATGAACAGGCGGGTCTGTTCTCCGCAGTCGTGACAGCGTTCACAGTGGAGTCCTATCAATGGTTACAGCAAGACCCTGGGGATGCTTCAAATCTCTTCCTAGCTCGCATTTCCCTTCAACTGTCCGCACTCACAGCGGCCTTCACAAGCTCGAGCTCGGCCGGTTCTGGATTTATTAATTCTACCGCGCCAGCAATATCCCTCTCCGACGTGTCCTCCAAATTCATCCCGGTCTCGTATGCGGTTTCGGTAAATCTGCTCTGGGTACTCAGTCTTACGCTGAGCCTCGTCTCAGCCTTCTTCGCCATCACAGTTCAACAGTGGCTTCGCCAACTTCGTCTACCTCCAGAGATGCCGGTGCGTAAAGCGGTCCAGTTACAGGCATTTCGGCAAGATGGTCTGAAGACGTGGCAAGTACCTACCATCATCTCGCTACTACCGTTGCTTCTTCAAATTGCGGTCGTCCTATTCTTGGCCGGCCTATTCCTCCTCCTCCGATCACTTGATGCAGCTGTCACTGTTGCATTTGGAGCCGTGTCTATCATTGCGCTGGCGGCCTTTGTGGCAATGACCATAACTCCGCTCTTCACTGCGCATTGCCCATACAGGTCGCCTGTGGTACCAACAATCATCGTCATGTCTCAATGTTTCAGCTACCCTCTCGCGGTCGTTGCCGTAACCGCCGCATTCTTCGCTACTTGTGTCTTGATCTTGGTGGTCGCTGCCATTCGATGTGACAGTGAGGTCCTCTTGAGTTTCAAGGATCTGTTTCTTTTGGACGATGATATCGCATTCATGGTCATCCCTCTATTATCATATGTTAAATCGTTTGGCAGATATATCGTCATCGACTTTGGACAATTTTGGTTATCCCGTGAATACCAGCATATCTTCTCACGCGACGATGACGAGCAAGACAATCTCGAAAGAACATCTCTCATCCAAACCTTTCTCTCCGTGTCTAGCCATCGACTTCCCAAACTATCGCAATCACTAAGCCTCTCCAAGACCAAGGGTTGGACATGCACATTCCAAAGGGTTGTCGTTCAGAGTCTCAGTGTTTACCAGACGGGCCTCAAATGGAGCAACATCGTTCCGCACTATGCATTGGACATCAAGATCGTCCCTTACATCCGCAGATGGCTCTCGACTCGACACCATCGACTTCTATTGCAATCTCTTCAACAACGAGGCTGGACACGAGATACAAGGGTATGGTCGGAGGACGGCGAAGCCCTCATGGTATTTAGCGAGCTTGACCAGACCGTCGCAAGTACGCCGCAGCCGTTCGCGAAACTTTTGATTCATATATGTGCCAATCAGCAAGTGACAGATGACTGTTGCCCCCCGGAGACTGTACCGGCCTGCCTGTTGCTCGACGTCGTTTTGGAGCGGAAATACGCCCTCGACGAAGATGGTGAGTTTGAAGCTCCTCACGTTTACAAAACGGATGGTAGTTGCTAATGCTTGTACACCCAGATGCTGCTACGATCTTCAGCTGCAGCTCGAAGTTCCTGTCGCCTCAAGATGTGTACTTCAAAGACCAACAGTGTCAACTGATTTCAGCAGCTACTGCACTCGCCCTCATCGCAAGCCGTACCGCGAGTACCACATCCGCGATGCACGTGCCGAAGATAATCGGAATGTTTGCTGTAGATCTGGACAAGAGTTGGTTAAGAAAGGCCCTCACGGACGATCTTCAAAAGTACTACGGCGACCCAGATGACTGGTCCAAGTGGTATCCGCCATTCCTCTCGCCCGTCAAAATCCAGCGAGCTCTCTGCAAGGCCCTGGCCGATTACGCATTCGCAGACACCTTGCCTCTCGACGCATCACATCTTCAAGACCTTGCTCGCATCTCCAAGGCACTCCGTGAAGTATGCAGAGAGGGTTTTCAGTACGTGATGTGGCGAGGCGGGCCGAGAGCGGAGAGCAAAAAAGCAAAGAGGAGGCGAGAAAGAGAGAGGCAGCGCGTAGAGAACGACCTCTACAAACTGGATGCCATATTGTCCTCAAAGAATACAGGATTGCGCCCCCTAGAGTCTCCTGGCGATGATAACCTCGTGGAGGCTTCCGCTTCCGAATCTGCAGCTGGTCCGAGCGGAACATCGGTGAGTATAGTCCTTGCTATTGCTTGAGAATCTGATAACCCACTCATACAACGTATCTACAGCATCGTTCCAACGCCCCAATCACTGACAACGATACACCTGCGCCCGCATTGAGCAATTCGGATGCTGTCAATGTCTCACAAATTCCTAGCAGATCCGGTGAGCCATTCATGACACTTAATGCGCCTGCCACACCATCCTGATGGCGCATTGGCCTTGCATTTCAGACGACGAGCTAGAGGTGCAGACTATGAAGACCGTCGAAGCTAGTACGGCCAAAGAGACCCGGCCTGTTTCGGAAACGGCCACGACGCCCAGCTCTTCCGAATTCCAGGCACCGGCTAACGACGGGCCCAGTAAGCACACTCTCTTGCTGGAAATGGTGCTCAGATACTCATACAGATGGACATGGGTCGCACATTTGCAGCTGTACGCGTTACCGATCCCGACGGCCAGAGAACAGGTGCATCCGGGGCCGCGATCAACCCCAAGGCCAGCCCGACATCTCTGACTACGGACAAACTCGAAGACATTACATCTCAACGACCCATAGCCTCCGTCATGCCCACCGAGGGCAGCGATCCCACTATATCACCTGGAGATTGTTCCGGTAAGTATCATGTTATACATGAACCGTTGTACGGCTCGGTCACATATGCCATAGCCCTGTCCATGGCTCATTGTACCCAAGACAACGACAATAACGATACGATAGGAAACTCAGGGAACGCGGTCGTGGACGTGAACGGGAACGAGGCAGATGTTACATCTCCCACCATCGAAGGGGCCGAAAATGCGAACGAACCCTTGCAGGCTACCGCAGCCGTCATACTTGACGAATCACTCAATGGTGCTGCGTCGTCCGATCGTTCAAGTGAGTGCAGTGCGATTTTCAGACGTGATATTCAAACCATCGTCGATCGTACTGCTATAGACGCAGAAGATCGCGAATACGAGGACGGTGGTACTACGCCACACGATCTCGACACGGCATTCCCAATCGCTCACTCTACCGAGAACGACGACGACGACACGTCCCCTTGGGCTAACGCAGGGACCCACACCGACCCTACTGCGCCTGAGGATCGGCCTGCAAACCACCAAGGTAAGTGCCTATAATCGTGAAAGCAAGACACGCACTCATGGTACGACACTAGAAGTCTTGGACTTCGATCTTGCACCCCTATCCTCCCAGGCTTCAGCTGGGAAGAGGGATGGGGATGATATTTACACAATAGTCGATCCTGATGAGAACCGTAGTCATGTGGCTGATAGCGACGGAGAGGCCTCCGTTGCGGGTGGCTTTTTGGATCCAGACATCGAAGACATGTATTTGGATCCATAGCGTACGTGGCTGAAAACTGTACGCCTTACTTACTGCCACTCATGTACTCCATAACAATACGCGGGATATAAGAGTGCGTGCCTGCGACGCTTTAGACGCATGAAAACAAACTCATGTTACGACGTGATACAGTCACGGATGAATATGAGCCTGCTCAAGACAATAGAACGGAGCTTGAGCAAAGATTGAACATATAGACGATGAAAACTTCCCTAGTGATGGTGAACAGTGGGATATCGAGCTATCGAGGTTTCAGTATATGACCAGATGCAATTTAGGGACAAGTAGTTTGAGACTTTGAGCAAGTATGTGATCGCCACCAAATGTCAAGTGTCTCGATTCTTGAGCTGGAATAATTGCGCGGATGTGTTTCACTGGATGTATCTTCGTCCGAAGCAAACAATATCCAACTAGTTGCGACTGGAATATCTATCCGAGGTACGTCGTTATACTGAACGCCCAAGACCCCGGTCACCGACGAACCTAGCAGACATGCATTGGCTACGCTTGTTCGTGGAAGAAGCGCCGCAATCGTCCCAGTGTTCTCCATTACAAGTATTTATATCTAGTACGTACACCGAGCCATCGTCTCAGCGGAAAGAGCGTAGTCCTTACCACACGAAAGTCACAGACAGGAAGCCGAGAGCGAAAGGAGCAAATAAATAACCGGCCCAAAAGACACAAGGTCCATGATCTGCAGCATTGGTCTGAGATCCACCGTTACCAGCCGCAGTCGAAGCACTGGGTCCGCCACTAGAGGTCGGGGAGCTGAGATCGCCACTCGCAACACTGGCAGCACTGACGGTGCTTCCATTTGTCATAGTCAACGCCGTAGCACTGCTGCCCACACTACTAGCATTCTGCGAGCTCGGGGCGGTGGCCGTGACCGGCGGCGCGTCGAAGACGTGCGACGTGATCAGGTCCGACGGGCTCGCGCTCTGGCCGTGCAGCGCGGCCAGGAACTCCGCGGGCGGCAGCTCGGGCGGGAGCGAGGCGAGGGTCTGCGCGCGGGAGGCCTGGAAGTCGGGGAGCGCCGCGCTGAAGTTGGTCGTGGGCAGCATTTGCATGTAGCTGTTTTCTCCGGTCGGGGTGAGGCCGTTGAAGTTGAATCTGCGCGGGCCAGGGTTAATGGCGTGAGGATAGGAGACGGTGGTGGTGGTGGTGGTGCACGTACGACACGTATGCGTTCCGCATGAATGGGTCGCCGAGGTTGGCGTCGACTGAGTCGATGGAGGAGGCCTGGTTGCGCGTGAATGTGTTGCTGCAGTACGTCAGGTTCATGAACTGGCCGTTGACCTCTGCCTCGGAGAAGAATATGTAGGTTATGTCGAGGTAATGCATCGGGAAATCGACACCCCTACGAATGAATATTTCAGTCAGCAATCTTCCCATGAACAGAAAAGAATAGCTAAAGGTACTGACCCAAAGGTAAACACCACATCCGCCGTCGCATTGCACGGCACGATCCAGTTGCCTCCCTGCTGGTTGAACACCGCCCCCGGCATCCCGCCATATATAAAATCGACCGCCGCAGGCGGGATAGGCGGGAACGTGAATCCACTATCAATAACTGCCGCGATCTTCCCACTCGGCACTCCAGGTACGACGCTCGTTGCAAAATCAAACGGCTTCCCGTCCACGCTCAGCGCATCGAGCACGACCGCCCACCGGCCCGGCATCGCGATCGGCAGGCGCGGCGCGGCGTCGACGTCGCCCGGCGCGCTCGCGAGGTGCGCGCCGATGACGAACGAGCCGTCGGGCGCCTCGCCAAGGTCCGTTGCGCGGTGCAGCTGCATGTCGAAGGAGCTCGGGATGAACGTGTTTTGAGCGAAGACGTTGTAGAGCGCGGGGGCACCGGTGGTGGCGTTGGAGTCGGGGTTTGGATTGGGGCCGGGCTGGAGGAGGTAGCTGATCCAGGAGAGGGACTGGAAGGAGAGCCCGAGCATGCCGTCGCATACGTGGTTTTCGATGATGAAGAGGTTTTGTGTCTGGGATATAGCGGCTTAGTACAAGTGTCCGCACTCATGAATGCCGGGACTCACGGAGTTGGCTAGTAAAAACGCTGGAGAAAAATGTTTGTTTAATATGAAGGATCCGGCGAACGGCGACAGAGGGGACATTACCTTGCGATGGTATAGTGTAGCCTGCAAACTCGAGTTCTGCAAATTGTATGACGCCTGAGGCTTGCCCGATGTCATAAGACTCGGTGAATGACACATCCGTAGTTTGAGTGAGCTTGAGGCTTTGCGGGTTGGATGGAAGAACCCAGAGATCAGAGGATCCAGTATCGACGTTGATGCTAAATGCTATCGATATCCTATGATATAGGTAGTCTGGTAGATGGTGAAGCATGAGACTTACGTTGTCCTCCAAGAGTGATATCAACAGTGTACTAGTTGGGCACGTTGCTCCAGTGAGAACGTAATAGTATTGCACCGAATTCACTCACTATTTTATCTTGAAAATTCTCCACGGGTGGACTACGCGGATCCGTCGTCGCCGCTGCCAGAGATACCCCTCTCATAGGTATGGCTTGCCCAGTTCCAAGAGTCCTAGTATTGATGGCGCTTGCTGACCGGACGGTACCAAGTAGTGCAGTGATGGAAAGAGCGACTAACGAGCTTGACTTGATCGAAAACATGGCGAGAAACAATGCGCGCACAGGGTCCTACAAAGAGAGTGGAGTAAAGACAGGATCGGCGAGGGAGCGCAACGACACGTACCTCTCATATGACAAGAACAACGGCTACTTGGGTTCGAACAAACTGTGATCAAGGCACAGCAGTGTTACTGACGCCTTACGCCCACGTCCAATGAAAGTGCGCAAGGCACATGCCGACATTGCTTTGATGCAACGGTTGTTCTGGAAGCGAAGACATAGCCTGTGTGAGCAATGCATCTGCTTGCAGTGTGGCAGTACGGGACCCTCGGGTTCCCAACACTAACCATAGAACAAGGTTTTGTTGGTCGCCAGTTTTCTGTATTCCGCCATGACGCGTTCAACGGTCGAGGCTCGTATGGGAGAGCTCGATGCATCGTTGCGTGTTATCTTGGGCCCGGTGGTTCATGACGTCTTGACGTACAGGATTTCAATGACATTCACCATGCCGGTCGCTGTCATTGACCTCTGGGATCGTCCAAAGGGCTCTCAGGCCACGCAGTTTTGCCTACTTATGCGTAGTCCATGGTGAGGTGAGAGCTCAGTTACACGGGCGAGGACCTTATGGCGGCGACAGATGCGAAGTTAAAAACTGTCAGGGTCAAGACGACCATGCAGGAGGCATTTATCACTGATGGTGGCTCCCAGCCTTGAACGTTGAACGTACCGTGGGCGCTAGTGTCTGCGCGGATTCAAGCGCAGCGACCACTGGGAAGAGAACCTCTTGAGAGCATAGACGGATTGGGCGCGCACCTGCGACACAGGTGATGTCGGGGTCGCGGAAGCTCCTCCCGATAACGGACCAGGATCGGAGCAGCTAGCCTAAGTCTGAGCCATGTTAGGTCGACAGGTTACGTGACCGCGACACTGCACGGCTGGTGTAGGTGCTCCTCGGACGACAGAGACGAGTGAATCGGCTTTGTGGGTACCGTTATGATGGTCGTCGCAGGAGCGATCTGATGGTCGACGAGGAGGGCGAGATATACGGGTGGGCTTCTCGTTTGCTGTCCCATGATGGGCCCCGTAGGATGTGCGACACGGTCTTGGGGGCCGACCAGACGAGGAGAACGTGTGCAGGATCGGTGCGCACGTCGTGCAATGGAGGCGTGCTCTGAGACAGGGCGATCAGAAATGCAGACGAAGCACCCCACGGAGACTGCCGGCGTGTCGTGATTGGACAACGGTTAGTCGGACGACAAACGCTTCATGCTCTTGCCACATACTGTACGACATCCGCGGCTTCCTGCCAGTCGGTACGCGTTCTGATCCATGTATTCGCCATACTTCTAGCTAACTTAATCACTATATAGCTGATACGTTTCGCTCCCACCTGCAGCGAGAATATCTCCCCAGGAGATCCGTTATGGCGGTAACCCGCAACACCGATACCAACGTCAAAGTAGACTGTGAAGCGGGATTGGCCGTCCTTATGTTGCGTTTGCTGTCGTAAGCACACAACTCGCTGCATGAACACCTCCCATTCCTCGGCCTCGTATCGAAAGCGTGGACTTCATGCTTGTAAAACGAGGCAGCTCTAAGACCTCCATATGTACGGATTGCAGGTCTCGTTTGTGTTACGTACTACCTGCTTCCTTCGCAGCACAGTTGAAGTCGTCCTCGCTCTACCTACCGAACATGAATAATTCGGAAGGCAGAGACGTCGTACAGGTACAGATCCGAACGCACGGCGCACCGTAAAGCTGCCCATCGGGAGTCGGACTTCGCGCCACATTGGATTGCTCTCCGCGTATACGACACGATGCCTCAGGCTGTGTAGAGAAATCCTTTGTCAAAGGCGTAGCCGACAGTGAATATTAAGACAGAATATAGAAACCAGACCGTGAAGGATTGAAAAAGTGCATGCAGATACAAAAGAGAGACAACCGGTAATTTCGACTCAGATCGCGTGATTCACATTCAGAGGCTGTTGATGAGTGCCCCGAGAGTGTTGGCTTGCATGACCGGCGTGATGCCGCCGTTCATGAGCTGGTTCAGCGTAATTTGCTGGTTTGTTGCGGGCGTGCCTGTGCAAGTCTGCTGGTTGTAGGCCATAATGACCTAAACCATGAAATGAGTTTCAGCGTCGGAAGTACATTAGAGTGCGGGCAACGTACATCTACGGGAACGTCTCTTTTGCTCATGCCCTGCGGAGCGTTTGCCGGCAGCTTGGCCAGATCTTCCCACCACTGCTGGAGATCACTGATCGAGGACTCAAGCGTGCCTTGAAAGTTCTGGACTACGCCTTGAATCCAAGTTTGATAAATATCATCGATCCTCATGGTGTTGGCTGATGCAGGCGCAATGGTTTGGGTACGATACCACACAAGCCATTTGACCCATGCCATTTTCACGCAATCCGACTGGTGAGGGAACCAAGTCAGTGAAATACGTGCCGACACAAACGATCAGAAACCTACTTCAGACTTGTATTCTGTTCGGACTGCTGGAGTATTCATGTACGCGAGTGTCGCCGCCACGGAACGAATAATGGCGACACGTGCCGACTGGGACTCTTGTCAGCTTGTCCGTGAAAGATCTCAAGCAATAGCGCGGCACGTACCCAGGTATATGTTTTGAACGTATCTTGATCGCGACCCTTCTGAACAAACGCGGCGCCCTTTATGCCATTCATGACGCCCTGGCATACTGGTCAAAAATAGAACGCGGGACAAAGAGATGTATCCTCACATTGAGCCACGGCATGTACTTTCTGTTAGCATTGAATGGCAGGCAGTCCACGAGGTCAAGGACGACCTGCTGGGTAATTATGTTATTGGTGACCCAAGTGCAGAAATCGCTGGTCGGCGCAACATTCCATAACGCCTTGAGCTGGCTGTCTAGCTGGAATTGATCGATGAATCCGGCGACTATAAAGCATGGCATCAGCAAAATTGGGGACATAGAGAATGGAGAACACGAACTCGACTGAAGTTCGTAGATGTGCTCGCGTCCGTAGGAGTTCGAATCCGATCCCGGTGCCCGCATTGTTAACGCACGAATGGAAGCATCTCCAACCTGACTTGTGGGGTTGGCGAAGTCATAGAAGGTGTCTCGCTGCATGTATTATCAGATGCTGGAGATGAAAGAAAGTGGATGGGGCAATTGTCACTTACTTCAGCAGTATTATATGCTTTTGCAACGATGGGATTATTACATACATCGAACACATACTTGAAGTCCCTCTTGACTATAGTGCCCCCGTTCAGCATGGAGAAATCAGATTCAGGATGGTTGAGTTACCTAGTTCAGGAGTGATATGTGGTCTTACTATGCTTGCCGCGGTGTGATTGGAAGCCTTGAAATCCAACTCGTCGTCGATGGAGCGTCTGTTGAACTGGTCCCAATCGGTGAACAGATCCGCTATTCGACAATCAGCTACTTTCAATATATCACGGAAAGCGAAGCTCGACACCTTCTGTCATAACGTTACACTGCGTTCCTTCGCCCTGGGTGTCGATCTCGTCCTAGATGCAAATGAGGAACAGTGAAACTCGTGTATGAGATGCTGCGCACGTTGACTGGCGCGCAATTGCAGCTACCCGAGACGGGTGGTACACCGCTATCCACTTGTTGTACGCGCTTCGCCAGGCCTGGGCCAGTCCTCGGGAGGATGATGCGTTTGTCGTTCTCGGCAGAACGCTCAATCCATGCGCTTTCGGTGGGCGGATATTCGAGATCGACGCTGTCGGACATGGGAATCTCGCCCGCGGACGCGTGCCATAGGTGCTCGCTGCGGCCTTGAATCGTAGACGGCTGGGTCACGGAGTCGAAACATTGGGAGTAAAATGAGTATTCTTCGCTGAAGAACGTCCAAATGTGTGGGCCCGTGTCCCAGAATAACACACTAGGGTCCTGTTAGAGAGGATGCGCCACAAGAGGTAGACATTCATGTACTCACCTTCCGGTGAGACCACCATCAACCTCGACGCCATAGTCTGCAGACACCGTTAAGGTCTCCCAGTCGCCGCAATTGTCGGCGAAAACTCACACAGATCCCAGCAGAATTTTGGAGCAACAGCCTGGCTGACTGAGCCGTTGATGCCAAGCCCCGCGTATATATCTGCGCGGACAAACGCATCGGCATCGAGAAGCTGGCCGCCAAGAATCTGGACGCCAAAGGTAACCTGAGGTACTATGTGGATAGCAATGTCTCCGCCCATGTCGACGTTGTAGCCGGCACCCATGTCGAAGCCTTGGCTCTTTCCTCCCGGCTGAATGCTCGGGCCAATGTCATTCGAGGTTTTGCCTGGTGTACATCGACGATGTGAGCTGCGCTTGCTCTGCGTGCATTGGAGGAGGGAACAAAACATACCAAGTGCGTAATTGAGGCTAGGGAAATTATAATCGATATGCGTGTTGAGGGTGCCCTGGACGGAAAGCTCTCCGGAGACTGAAAAAGGATGGTCTGAGAAACATACACCACGCAGATGCTGAATGACGCACTATAGCCATTGATCTCAAGGGCCGGTCCGATTGTCAGAAGTCCTGGACTGCACAAGAATGTCAGATTCACGAGCTCTGACAGTCAAGTACTGCGACGCACTAATAAAGACCAGGGAAACCGACTGCAAAGATATACATTTTAATAGCGCGCCTCACAAATACGTGAAGAAGCCAAACGTACACTTGGCAAATTGGACCACCGACGAATCATACGAAACCTTAGCCATGCCGTCCACCGTGAGCGTCGCGCTTGCAGATGCATCCGCGTTGACATATAGATACGCAGCCTTGACGTTCGGCGGTACGATGGTCGCCTGCAGATAGAAGCCGTATCGCGAGTTGAATTGGGCCTTGCCTACGAGTGTAATGTCGAGGCTCGCTTCGTACGCCGGAGGACCAGGGCAACTTGTTTCTCCGTGGTAGATGTTCCACTTGTCACGCCAGTGGAAGTTGCGCGAGACCGACGTGTCTTTCTCGACCGTGGTGATCTTCTTGATCCAATCAGTGAAAACTCCCCACCACCGGCGCTCGAGGCCGCGCTGCTGCAACCTACAAAGGCATCAACGATGTGCTGCGAGGGAAAACCACTCCTCGTACCATTCACGACGTTCGGGGGGAGAATCCACGACACTGTCCCAGTAGCCAGGCATATCGGTGACGTCTGCGCGCATGTAGACAGGTCCATTGTCCTCGGGAATGGCCGCAAAGTCTACAAAGTTTTCAATACTGACCTGTACTAGAGTGTTGGTATTCAGGCTCACCGTAATCGAAGTGGAGTTCAAACACAGGCTCGTCCGCGGCCTTCCGCTTTTGATGATCTCCGTGCGCGTAGAGGACAGATTGATTGACATGTGGCGTAAGCTGAGCGACACGGGCGTAAGGCCCGAGACCGCAGCTCTTTGGCATCTGCACGATTGTGTTCGCTGCCCCGCCGATGAATACATGTGCGCATGCGGAACTGCCCGCCTTGGAGCAGTACGCGAGCGCGACCTGTGGCTGGTCGGAACGGGCATCGCATGACGTGACGACCCAGTCTGAGGTCGCACCGAGCGAGGAGACGGCGTTGGGGCTGGGGGACTCAATGAACACCTAGGCAGCGGAGGGTCAGCACGCCGCGTCTACAGGGCAACCATGAGAGAGAGGCGTACCTCACCGAACGCTTCATGATCCTCGTCGTCATCCGTCGGCATATCGGAGCTCGTGCCTGCGCCCGTATCGTTGTCGTCCGAGTCGTACTGTCCGGCATCTGGATCCTCGTCCTGGTCGAATTCGGCGTCGAACGTCGCCGCGTCTCCGTCCAAATCGTCAGTCGTGTCGAAGATCTCGTCCCAGGGAACAGGGGAGTACGAGTCGCCCGCGGCGTCACAACAGTACGCACGCTTCTTACCGCCCGAGCACGCCGTGTCGCCGTCGCCCTTCTTGTCTCCGATGACTGCGATCTGCCCATTTTCGCAAAAATTGTCGCGACCTGTTGTGTGCCACCTCCGTGTCAAACCAGCGCAGAAAAACGCCAGGGAGAAGAATAGGAAGCTAGCACTCACAAAGAGGCGGTGTGCCGACCCACTTGCAATTCTTGATCGGCGGCGCCGGATTGTCCTCGCAACACATCGGGCGGACCTGATTGTGCTTGCAATAGCTCTTTGGTTCGCCCGCGGAGTAGGTCAGAAGAGCCGGAAAGTCGCTCGGGCACGACGTCTTAACGTCCGATGCGTCGACACAGTCCCCAGCTTGGCAGTGCTCGAGAGTGTTGATCGTGCTCTTGCAGCAAAGACCTTTCGAGCCACCGGAATCGCAAGCGGAGGTGGCGATCAGAACCTCGTCGTCGTTGCAGGACGGACTGCAAGGCCGTTTGCCGTCGCCACGCCCTGCATTAAGGGAGAGACAGCTTATTAGCTATCCGTACGGGGAGAGGGCATGCAATGCCACGCACACTTGCACGACGTTGGCATGTCGCCGTTCGGGCAGCATACCGCATGTTTGTTGCCTTGTGGATCCTTGGCTGTCTCGACGATACCGAACCCGTTGCCACAGCTTGGTGTATCCGCAACGAAGCAGGTGTCTCCGCCTTGATGTGTGCCCGAATTGACATCCGCTACCGTGGGATAAAGCGCCTTCACTGTGGATTTGAGTCAGCATATAAAGCCCAAGGGAGAAGAAAGCGCTGGCGAAGAGAATTGAAACGCACGTGCGGAGTAATCGAACGAGTCGTCCTGGTCGACGGACCATATCATGGTCCCGCCGAGACACCGCTCATTCGCATAGTTCATCTTGATTTCGAATGTCTTCTCATCGTCGTACGACACCCATTGGTTGCTGAATGTGCGCGTGAGTACTTGTCCAATGAACACACCATAGAATACGAAGTACGTACTCGCCAAACGTGAGCATCTCAACTGCCGCGTCCGGATCGAACACAACGGACGCGTCCTCCCCATTGAGGATCGTCTTGATCTCACTCCACATCAGGGTCCCTACATTGTTTGAGCACGGTCCCGCATTCCCGCCGCTCTTCCAGATACATCCGGGTGAGTTGCATGACGCGGAGTCCAACGTGAAACTCCGCCCGTAAAAGCCTAGGCCGAGCACAAGCTGATTGGGAGAGACACCCGCGCGCCAGAAAAGATCAACTGCCGCATCAATCTCCGTGAGATTCGTATGCGCGGCGACGATGGGTCCAATCCAGGTGTCGTTTTGATCCCAGGTACCGTGCAAGTCATATGACATCAAATTGACCCAGTCAGCATACTGCAGCATACCCGGCAAGTCAAAGTTCTGCAGGTACCAGAAGGAGGATGGGGCGGTGAATGTGAGGCCATATGACGCCTCTTGGAAGAGAGGGTGAAGGAAGGACAAAAGCTGGACGTAATTCTCCTTGTCTTCGGGCCTGCCACCGCGATCGTCTGCAACGGGGTATTCCCAGTCGATATCAATACCCTGGTATCTTATATTAGATGTGCTGCAAGACAAGGAGGCGAAATGCTCACATCGAATCCGTATGTGGACAAGACATCGTAGCAGCTCTTCGCGAATCTGGAAATATTATCAATGGAGCCTGCTAAGTCAGAGAAACGATTTTGGGTCGGTGGGTCATTGAATGACCAGCCTCCGATACTCAGGAAGACCTTCAGGTCAGGATTGGTCTGCTTCAGCGCCGTCGTTCGTTTCCATAGGTCCGCGTCGCCGGGCGTCATCTCGACGATCTCGAATGACGCGGATACAAGAGCGAAGGCGAAGTTGACATGCGTCAACGTGCTCACATCAATTTGCTCGGGGGAAAAAGAGGAGCACTTCCGTGAGTTTGCCCAGCCTTCGTAGTAGCCAATACGACGCTGGAGAGCGCTTTGCTGGTCGACACCGCAGGAAGGAACGGTCGGCTGACCACAATTGCTCTGACTGCATCGTTTTTCAGTAGGTTCTCCCATCTCAAATAACAACGAACGCTCACCATCCGTCTGTGCAAAAGTCAGGATCTGTGCCGCAGAACCCAAACCGCGAACAGCAGACGTTCAATGGACACTTGTCCTGTCCAGGGGCTGAGCCAAGCCCACACTCGGCGAGCGCGTCACAGTTAGAGGTGCAATTGCCTCCTTTTGACACTTCCTTGCAGAACGCGTCGCCGAAGCCGCAGAGGCCGGAATTGCCATTGCAGCACGCACCCTGTTCGCATCTGCGTGTTAGTATTATGGCTCAGTCGAGAGGAAAAATGCAGCGTACGTTCGCACAAGGTATGTCTGATCGACAAGTACCTGTCGGGAGGTTGGTAGCGTTTGTTGGAGGACCTACTTGAGCAGCGACGGGCGAGGCGGAGAGTATGAACACGGTCGAGATAGAGTGGAAGTGCGCGAACGTGAGTAGCACGGCGACGGCATACTGCAGCAGCCGCATTGGCATGCTATAGGTGCGCCCGCTCGGCATTGTTTCCCAAAGAGCAAATTGGGAGGGGATTTGAACGACCCAATCTACGAGTGCTTGACCTTTTCCATGGTGCGCGAGCGGCAAGCAATGTATGTTCAGGTCCGGTTGTGCACGGCATCGGCATTCAGGAACCATTGGCCCATATGTTGCCCTACACTACCGCCATCTCCTTCGAATCAGTGAAAGGCCCTGAGATGTGATACAATGATGAATCTGCGAAGAAAGACCGCAGAAAGATGTTGGTCTGACACATGACGGTCTGGCTGCACTCTGGCTGCAGCCTGATGCCGCCCACAGATGGCGGTGTGTTGGAGCATCGTGCGGTCAAAAGCCGCGAGGATGCGTTCAGCTGCAGTGACTGGAAAATCTGAGCTGCTTTCGGTGATTGGAGGCATCTGTGAATATTGAACGTTGAACGTAGCATGAGAGAACCAGGAGGAGTAAACGAGAGCCTCTTGGCTTGGCACGGCACGGTAACACGCACGTGACATTTAAGGTTTTCACAGCGCGCTCCGTGCTCACTAGTGCCTAGCGGTACCGGTCGCGTTCATGCAGCCACCCTCATCCTGTGTTCATTGATGAACTTCGTCGCTACGCTCGCTGTTCTTCTTTCATCGGACGTATTAGTACAATGACTGGATGCCGCTTTAACAGAGGCGCATTCCTCGTGCAAAATCCCCTTATCCTATCGAGTCTTCTGCCCACATCCGTGTCTCGAGTTGCGAACCCAGGATGGCACCCCTCTGTGCCCTCCTTCTGGTATCCCTCGTACTCTCAGTGCATCTGACCTCTGCCTCTCTCAAAGACACAATTCAAGGCATTCAAAAAGCTCACGACAATGCCGCAGCTACTGCGCGTCTCAAGCATGTCGAATCTCTGAGCAATGCCGGGCCCGCTATTCCAACGCCCAACGTTGATCTCGCGTCTGTCGGCGTCCTGGCCGACGATGCGAGTACTCTACAGGTCTATACCACCGACACGACTCCGGACGATGCACCGGCAGCCTGCTCGTCTGCACTGACAGCGGTCGTTACGTGTAACTCGACAATCCTCGACCTTGGGTACGCACTTAGTCTTTATTCAGGAGACAACAACTATGCACTCTAACACGACTTATTCTGCCAGAGACGACGAGGAATTTGCGACCACTGAACTCGATCTTATGTGCACTGATGCCTGCACTAAATCCTTGAACGCGTATCGCGCGAGCGTTGCAAGTGCCTGCGGTACCTACATGATCACCGACCCCTTCGATGGCTCTCTCTACCCCCCAACTCTCGCCGCGGATACCATCCTCTCGAACTACAACACCGCATGCGAGAAGGATAGTACCGGGACTTACTGTGGCACGATCTTCGCTACTTATCCCACCGTTCCAAGCGATCAAGGAGTGCTCGGCTGGCCCACTACTAATCTATGCACGGCCTGTACGATGGGCGCTCTCAATATCACCGTCTCCAATCCTTCCACATACAACGTCGATGCATGGACCGCTCTTCAATCCGCGCTCAAGACCTGCGGCGCAGCATTCTCAGCATATAATGTCACGAATCCACCGACTGCGTCCGCGGCGTCGATATCGGTCCCTGGACCGTCCCCCACCCCTCTCGGCAGCAACAGCACGTCTTCCGTCGTCTGTGCTCTCACAGGACGCAACATCACCGTTAGTTCTAACTCGACGTGCGCTGATCTTGGGAATCAGTACAGCATCACCGCGTTTGACGTCCTCCAGAACAATCCGGTGCTCAGCAACGCTAATTGCACGGACGGCGTCCTTCCGGGTGCAGCGCTCTGTATCCCCCAGGCATGTACGCTTTTCACCCCGAATGGGACACAAACATGCGACGATGTCGTGACGGCGGTCAACCAGGGTGCGCTGGCGGGTGCAGGCCAGAAGATCACCAGTGTTCAGCTTACCACGTATGTACTCTCTCGGTCTCTCGTTTCGACTTCGCTGATCGAGGCGATCACAGGTGGAACACAAACCTCCAGTATCCGTGCCTCACACTAACACTTCTCGATTCCGCGACCCCAATTTGTATCACTCCTCACGGTGGTTGGCCCTCCGTCGCTGCTGATCCAAGCGCCAACGGCGGAAATCCAGTGGCTACACCCACCGCAACGGCGGCTCCGCCTGGACAGACCCCGCCAGGAACGACAGCCCAATGCGGCGAGTGGGTGTATGCGCCGAATGGTACAAATTGCGAGCAATTGTTGCTCAACAGTGAGTGTTGCGACGATATATATATCGACAAACGGATATGCTGACGATGATATAGGCGGCGTGACATTTGATGAATTCCGGGAGCTAAACACGTTGATTGACCAGAATTGTTTCAACCTCTGGGCGGACTACTGGTACTGCAGTACGCGCTACTTTCTCGTTCTCCACTCCCATGCTTTGTCTCATGATCGAGCCTAGTTGTGCCCTACCCGCCTCTCGATGGCTGGGCTGCAGGACCCACTATCACGGACGGCCAAGCCTCCGTGACTCTGTACACTACGACATTTCCCGCCCTCTCGACAGCGACCTCCCCACCATACGATATCCCTGGTCCCGCATACGACACGCCCCCCGATAACCTCGCACCGGGCACGATCACGGCCGGCTGTAGTTTCTACTACAACGTCACGGCCTCCGATGCTGCCGCCTCGGACGCGTGCAATACTCTCGCGACTACCTGGGGCATGGATCCAACATTGTTCGCGTTCTACAACAACGACACGGCGCACCCGTGCCCGCAGCTGTCGGCGGATACGAGTGTATGCTTGATGGTCCTGAACACGACCGCTGCCGGCGAGGGCATGGGCCCTGCTAACAAGCAACCAGGATCGGGGCCGTATGGTTGCGCGAGCTGGTACACGATCGTGAGCGGCGACGGCTGCGGGACGGTCGAGTCGAAGTTCGGACTCACTGCCACGCAATTCTTCACGCTCAACCCCGAGCTCGAAACGTGCGTGTCTGCCGGTGCTCTCGCTCCCGGGTTGCGTCCAGTGTAACATGAATTGATGAGCTGATGGAATGATGGTCGATCATAGGGACTGCACAAACCTTGCTCTCGGCGCCGCATACTGTGTATCGCCTCCCCCTGCCGCGGCCCTCCCGACCACAACCAGCACGCCTTCTGGACCTACGACGACGACGACGTCTGCGGGACCAACTCCCACGATCGCGTCCGGGAGCTGGACGAACTGCACGACATACTATCAAGTTCAGAGTGGAGACACCTGCCCAGGCATCGAGTCCAAGTTCAGCATCTCGCAGAGCGACTTCTTGCTCTGGAATCCCGAGATCAAGGGAGACTGCTCCAGTGCGCCGTTCTTTGCTTTGATGATACCAATCGCTAACGGTACGCCGCAGACCTGGACATACAGAACTACTGCGTCGCAGGCTCTCCCGCGGCGTGCGGGAAGACATACACGGTCGCCAGCGGCGATTTCTGCTCGCTTATCGAGAGCAAGAACAGTATCGCCGACGCTACTTTGCGCGCGCTTAATCCATGGATCGACGCGAACTGTGATTTGCAGGTCGGGCAGAGCATTTGTGTTGCTCCACCGTCGACGGCGCCGGCGAACATCGCCCCTGGGAGCTGGACAAAGTACGCGGCTCTTGTCTTTTGTCCTCCTCGGGCAAACAGATAACTAACAGTCTGTGTTTGTGATAGCTGCACGAGTTACTACCAAGTCGTGGCGGACGATAACTGCAACCAGATCGAGACGACGTTCGACATCTCTCTCACAGACTTACTACTGTGGAACTCGGGCTTGAACAGCGCTTGCACCAGTACGTCCTCCTTTCACCGTCTCCTTTGCTGCAAGCGCTGAAGGACAATGCGCGCCAGACCTCGTGCTCGACTCGTATTGCGTAGCCGGCACGCCAAAGTCGTGCGGACAGACGTACACCGTCGTCAGCGGTGACTTCTGCTCGCTCGTCGAGAGCAAGAACAGCATCACGGACGTCGAATTGCGCGCACTCAACCCCTGGCTCGACGCGAACTGCGACATGCAGATCGGCCAGAACCTTTGCGTGGCGGCGGCGACCACGGCGCCGTCGCAACCGACGGACCTCGCGCCCGGGACCTGGACAAAGTGAGCGGCGCCGCATGGGCTCTCGTGCATTGCCAGATCGCTGACGGCTTGCGGGCAGCTGCACGGGCTACTACCAGGTCGTGGCGAACGACAATTGCAACAAAATCGAGACGACGTTCGGCGTTTCCTTCACGGACCTGCTCAAGTGGAACACAGGTCTCAACAGTGGCTGCACTAGTATGTCCTCCCTTACCTCGTGTGCACTGGCTTCGGACGCTCAAACACATGTCAGACCTCGCACTCGACTCGTACTGTGTCGCCGCTACCCCGAAAACGTGTACGAAGACCTACACCGTTGTCAGTGGCGATTTCTGCTCGCTCGTGGAGAGCAAGAACAGCATCAGCGACGCGACGCTGCGCTCGCTGAACCCCTGGCTCGACGCAAACTGCGGTCAGTCCCTTTGCATTTTTCCCATTCACTACGGCCGCTCACTGTGAATATCATCTAGATTTCCAAGTTGGTCAGGTTCTCTGTGTCGGGTAGCAGGCAAGAGCCGATAATACGCCAGTAAAGTATGCGAGCCCCAATTCAGGTGAACCTGGACAACGACAGACTGGCATAAGTATAGCATACCCTGAACAAGGGCTTTCGATTGCACGTGGAATTCGTGCCCTGTAAACCACACTGTCGTGGTCTCTTAGTCTAAGAAGGGGTACCACCGTGCGGCGTGCTCAGCAAGGAGACGTCTGACGAGCTGCGCCTTGTGCGGGTCCCTCGGTGTGATCGCACACCTGAACTCCCGCGGGGCTGGTCCATATGTTAGCGAACGACAATTGTGGTGCGAATCCCGCGAATGGCGTACCGTAGGTGCCCGGTTTCGAACTCGAGCGGCGGGCCGTCCGCGCCGGGGTCGCCGTGCGGCGCGATGTCGAACACGGCGAGCGCGTGCGCGATGTTGAGGAACATCATTGCGTGCGCAAAGTGGTTCCTGGGGGCACGCACTGCGCGTCAGCAAATATATGAGTGAGTCAGAGCCAGGATCGATGTGTGCGGTGTATGAGAACGCACCGCGTGCCGAATCCGAAGGATACGTAGGATAGGTCGGGTTCTGGCGGGTGGCCGTCCGTGCCCTCGTAGCGTTCGGGGATGAAGGTCTCGGGGCTGTGGTATGTCGCGGGGTCTTGGAGAATTGCCCTGTTACAATGATTAATGTTCTCCAGGGAACAGAGCATACAGAGCATGTGGGCGCACCATGTATTCACCGTCACCCATGCGCCTTTCGGTATGAGGTAGCCGAGGTAAATCTGTTGTGTATCGAGGTGAGATATAGAGCGCGAGAATGCTCACAAAACACCTACATCGTCCTCGTCTAGACTATTTGGAGTAACGGGGACCACGGGATTGAAACATCCGTAGTTTGAGTGAGCTTGAGGCTTTGCGGGTTGGATGGAAGAACCCAGAGGTCAGAGGATCCAGTATCGACGTTGATGCTAAATGCTATCGATGTCCTAATGTTAAATACTCTGCTAGATGGTAAAGCGTGAAACTTACGTTGTCCTCCAAGAGTGATATTAATGGTATACTAGTCGTGCACATTGCTCTAATGAGAACGTAAAAATATTGCACCGAATCACTCACTATTTTATCTTGAAAGTTCTCCACAGGTGGACTACGCGGATCCGTCGCCGCCGCAGCCAAAGATACCCCTCTCATAGGTATAGCTTGTCCAGTATTAAGAATCCTAGGATTGATGGCGCTTGCTGGCCGGACGGTATCAAGTAGTGCAGTGATGGAAAGAGCGACTAGCGAGCTTGACTTGATCGAAAACATAGCGAGGAATAGTCCACGCGAACAGAGTCCTACGAAGAGAGTGGAGTGAAGACACGAAGGCAAGGGACCGCAACGACACGTACCACTCATATGACAAGCACAACGGCTCTCTGGCTTCGAACAAACTGTGATCAAGGCACAGCAGCGTTGACGCCTGGCGCGTACATCCAATCAAAGTTGCGCAAGGCACGTGCCGACATTGCTTTGATGCAACTGCGATGGTTGTTCTGGAAGCGAGGACATAGCCCGTGTGAGCAATGCATCTTCTTCTTGCGGCGGTGGCTACGGGACCCTCGGGTTCCCAACACTAACCATAGAACAAGGTTTTGTTGGTCGTCAGTTCTCTGTATTCCGCCAAGACGCGTTCAAGGTTCGCATGGGAGGGCTCGTTGCGTAGTATCTTGGGCCCGGTGGCCCATGACGTCTTGATGTACAGTCTTTCGATGACATTCACCATGTCGGCCGCTGTGATAGACCTCTGGGATCGGCCAAAAGGGTCTCGTGTGCAGGGCACGCAGTCATGCCTACTTATGCGTAGTCCATGGTGAGGTGAGAGCTCAGTCACATAGGTGAGGACCTCATGGAGGCGACAGATGCGAAGTGAAATCCTGTCAGGGTCAAGACGGCCATACTGCAGGCATTTATCACTTATTGATGGTGGCTCCCAGTGAGCGTACGGTCACCGTGGGCGCCAGGGTTTTGCGGGTTCGAGCGCGGGGACCAGTGGGAAGAGAAGCTCGAGCTCTTGAGAGCGTAGACGGACTGGGCGCGCACCTGCGACACAGGTCATGTCGGGATCGCGAAAGCTCCAGCCGATGACGGACCTCGATCGGAGCAGCTAGCTTGAGTATGAGCCATGTTAGGTCGACAGGTTACGTGACCGCGACACTACACGGCTGGTGTAGGTGCTCCTCGGACGACAGAGACGGGTGAATCGGCTTTGTGGGTACCGTTATGATGGTCGTCGCAGGAGCAATCTGATGGTCGACGAGGAGGGCGAGATATGCGGGTGGGCTTCTCGTTCGCTGTCCCATGATGGGCCCCGTAGGATGTGCGACACGGTCTTGGGGGCCGACCAGACGAGGAGAACGTGTGCAGGATCGGTGCGCACGGCGTGCAGTGGAGGCGTGCTCTGAGACAGGGCGATCAGAAATGCAGACGAGGCACTGGATGACGACGTTTACCGCGTTGTGTGAGCCAGCGTCCGGCCAATGAAACATGTTTGCGACATGCCTGCTATCAGGCATGCAAAGCGTTGCGGGATCATGCGAACACTGGATCATCTGGTCCGAACGGTTCTGCAAGACGCCAGTGAGCAATGTGTGTAGAAAAGCTGCGGTCTACTCACAGGACGAGGTGTACAGCGAAGCAATGTATTTCCGCGGTCTTTGAAACATTGAAGGCGATGTGAGTCTGCAAAGTACAACAGAAAGATTATCGCGGGCGGTGCTGCACAAGATTGTCAGGAAGAAAGCGGTGCGGCCCGGGCGCTCGCTGTTTTCTGACCAGGATTGCATCTCGGTTAGGACTGTTGGGCACATTTGATCCTGAAACGCTGATTGCCTTCTGCTCTCTCGCCTGCGTTCGAGCAGACTATCGACCCGGAAGGAAATTCGGGGTGCGGCTTGATGTGTTACTTATGATGGTCGGCAGGCGCGAGCGTCCTCCTGCGATAGCCTGCTGATAGATCCCAGACCGTCCTTTCCTCTCTCCGACTCGTCCTGGTGTGCTTGGTCGCCGTGTTCAAGGTCGACTGGACTCGATTTCCTATTATCTCGCATTTCCTGGACTTGGGCCTCTCGTCACAATTACTTCCATCTGCCAATTATCTCTATCACTCAGCGCTCGCGCCCGCGCATCCGAGCCCTGGCACTAGCAGGGTCCTCGCCGCTCCTTAACGCCTGAACAAGCTTGACCTACAACCAACAGGACGCAGAGGATGTCTATGCTGTCCTCTGTCTTTCAGAAGCGCAAGAATCTCCAGAAACGGCTCAACGACTTCGCGCATCGCATCCCGGCCGCGCGCGCGCCATCACCGCCCTCTCCTGGCTCGTTCGCCTCGCCAGACGTCTCTTTCGACCCATACAGGCTCTACGTAAGTGCCTCGCAATCGTCGCTCGCTCAACCTCCACCCCAGATCAGCAAGCAGAATGGCGGCGCTCCCAGCGCGAGCACCAGCAGCGGGAGCGGAACAGCAAGCAGCAAGCGTATCAGTTCGCCGAAGGTCCAGCTTGATTTTGGCCACGACTCGGACTGGTTCCCCCAGGAGCTGCTGCATATGCGCTCGGAGTCAGAGCCGATGTTGAGGCCGGAGAGGAACGTCTCCTTAGGTGCACAGTCGGCGACCACAGGCAGCATCCGTGCAGGAACTATCGCGAGCAGCAGCACCAGTGTCATCGCAAGCAATAGCTCGACCGCGCTTGCCTCGATCTCCGGGCCCAGCGGGACAGGCAAGTCTGTGCTCTTGGACGTGAGCAGACGGCACGAAGGCGACCAGGACAGTCGGTACGAGTTTGGCGAGGACGAGGTGATGCTCATAGGCGCTCCGAGCCCGAGCCCAAGAGGACCAGATGTGCGTATTCATTTTACTGTCAATTATGATATGCAGTAACGCGTAACTTTCGGTCATAGACACCACTGTTTTCTGTAGGATCCACCTCCCCCAGTACTCGTCCTCACGAGGTCGACGAGGCAGACACTCCGGCCGAGCTGCGCGATGCGGTATGTCTGATCGTCTAGTGCATGATGTCAAGTTCAGCTGATAGATACACAACAGGGCGCGTTACAAGCACAGCGACGTCCTGCGCCGTCCCCCATCCACATCCCGAGGCGGAGGAGCGGGTCTTACGTCCACTTACAACGATCAGCGTCGCTGTCATCCGCGTATCCCACACACGAGGATCCCTCTGAATCCCCCTCGCACCCGGAGGCACACTCAGACCCCGAGTCGCTCTACCCATCTCGCGCCCCCTCACGCGCCCGCAGACGACGCACACGGTCGCGATTGCAGCGGTCGCGCTCAGCCTCGCGTCCCGCGTCCGAGTACTCGCACTACTCGGACACGGACGTCGAGTTCGACGGCATGCTCGACAGCGCGGTCTCGGGCACGACGCTCGCGCGGCAGCTCGCGGCGACGTACATCCTCTCCGGCTCGCCGACGACGCCCTCGCACCGGCGCTCGCGCGGGCACCTCGCGCGCCAGGACTCGGCGACGCTGCCGCGCGGGGAGTACGGGTTCCTGTTCTCGCGGCGGAGCGTGCGGTCGAGCAAGAGCAGCACGTCGATCCGGGGGAGCGTGGCGAGCAACGCGCAGACGTATTGGCGCGACGCCGGTGCGCCCCCAGTCCCGCCTATGCCAGAGGGGCTCAGCCCTGGGCTCGCGTCTTCGCCTGCGAGTCAGTTCGGCTCGCACGATTCAACTATGTTGAGCCCAATGACCCCGCTTACGACCAGCCGACGCGGTTCTGCTGCTGGACTGGACGTCCGGGAGCGGCGAATAAGCAATAACTCGCGAAGAAACAGCTCAAACAGCAGCGCGGGCGGCGGCAGCGGGCTGAACACTAAGCACCTCACGCTGGACCCTGAGATCAAGAAAAGACGAATATCGAGGATATCCGAGGGAAGCGGGTCTGCTGGTCCCAGTACAGGCGCATTCAGCCCCTCCCAGAACAATGGCAGCCAAGCGTCGTTACCCTTTGCGGGAGAGAAGGAGAAGATAGAGGTCCCTGAGATCGTACACGAAGATACCCCATCGCAGTCGCAGAAACTCGAAGAACACGCCCAAGAGCTTATAGTGCCGTCCCCTCCATCACATCATACTCTCTCTCCGGACGCACCAACCACTGCGACGTCTGCGTCCATGTCGGTATACTCTAGCACACAAACCTCGAGCTCTCCGAACACCATGCTCACGCCAGGGACGTCCTCCTCCGGCTCATTGTACTCGACAGAGGCGGGGATGACCGCCGTACTGTCCCCAGGCGGGACGTCCTTCAGCATCTCGCCACACTTCTCCCTCTCCCCCTCTCCCGGACGCTCCATCCGCTCCTCGCTCATCGGCGCGCGAAGTCCTCTGGGCAGCGCAACAGAGACCACGCTGAGCACATACCCCTCCCCCAAACCCGCCGTGTCCCTCCTGCCCATCGGCGAGCTGCAGCGCCCGCGCTCCGCGCAAGTCCCCCAGTCGCCGTCCTCGCACTCGCAGGCCTCGTCCCGCATCTCGCAGGACAGCGCGAAGGCGAGCCGCCCGCACTCGATGGCGCTCCCGCTCTCCGCGCTGCACCCGCACCTCGCCGCCGCCGCCTCCGCGTCGTCGCACTCCTCGCGCAACTCGCCCGACTCGCCGGACCTCCTCGATCTGATGCTCTTTTCCACCTCCACTTCCTCGGCCGCGCGCGTCCCTGCGCCCGCGCCCGCGCCCCTCGCGTCGCAACACACCGGGTCTTCGGCGGGCGGAAGCTCGCGCGTGGGGAGTCCCCCCGCGCCGATCTCAGTGCCACCCATCAACGGGGGTTTCCCGATGTCGATGTCGATGGGCGCGGGCGGCGACGCGCCGGGCCCGTCGACAGCATCTGCCGTGCGCCAGACGTTTCCGGAAACCCCGTACGCGTTCACGCCGCTTACGGGGAAGAGCTTCGGCTCGCCGGCGCTTCCTCCGAGCATGCGCGACGTGCCGCCGCCGCTGCCGCGGACGGCGACGCTGGCGGTGAGGGGCGGCAAGGGGTCGAGAGGGCGCGGGGCGGATGCGGCGGCGATGGCGAAGACCATGAGTTCGCCCCCGGGGAAGCTGAATACGGCATTCTTGACGCCGCCGCTGACTGGGAGGGACGATACTGTCGGCGAGCAAGTGGAACGTGCCCAGATCCTGTCTGCCATCGAGGAGAGGAGTGTGCCAGGGACGCCTTCGAGTCGACCGCCGTCATATGCTCAGGCCATGATGCCGGAGCACACGTTATCTCGGAGGCGTTCGTCGCCTGAAGGTTCGCCTCCGTCCTACGCAGTATCTCCTGGGGGTACTCCATACCAGCAGCAGCCGAGTTCGCTCAGCCTGTACAATGTGACAGAGGGCGAGCCATCTTCACGGAGCCCTCCAACGAGTTCAGACAGACCAGCAAGTCTGGTACCCGCCAAAAGGCCTCTGACTCCCCTTCCATCCCCGCCAGAGTCTGCCATCCCGCTACCACCCTCCCCCTCACCAAGCGAGCCACCTTCACTGCCCGTGCTCTCTCCCGAGCTGGACGCTTCACCAAAATACCACCCTCTCTCCGACAGTAGAAACGCCTCGCCAAAGTACCTTCCTCTCTCCGACAGCAGAAACGCCACGCCCTCTCCTATTATATCCAGCGGCCGGCTTTCACGGAGACCTTCCGAGGCATCTGAAATATCCGTATCGATACTCGCACAGACCTACCTTACGACACCCGATGCCACGCCGAACAAACGCGTCACGCGCACGCGCCCTCCCCCGCCTTCGGGCCCCCGCAAGCCGAGCTCAGGTCCCGGAAATCTGTACCTTCGCACACGCAACGGGTCGGTCTCCTCGCAGAACAGCCTGCACGCAGGCCCGAGCACGTCTCGGTATCCGTCCATGAGCCTCTCTGCGTCCTCGCCTCGCTTCCAGACGACGCCCATCAAATTCCGCGGGCTGACGATGGAGGCGGCGCAGTGGACGTTCACGTCTCAACAGCTGCAGGAGCTCGTCTCCACGGCCATAAAGAAGTCCGCGGACGCGTCCCGTATCCGATTACTACCTAAGGAGCTGTTCACTACGCAGGTGCCCGAGGAGATCGAGCGGCTCGAGGCTATGAGCGCAGAGGTGCGGACGAACTACAAGTTGGCTGCGCGAAGGCGCCGCACGCTCATGGGGTCCCTACCGACTGTCATCGAGAATGGTGATCTTGCTGCGTCCGGACGGATCGTGGAGGAACTGTCCGAGCTGACCGAGACCATGGACAACTACTCGGAGGAGCTGTACTGCATCACAGACCAGCTTGCGCAGCTGAGGCACCTGTGCGACGTCCACAGCAGCAGCGCACTCGCGATGGCGCTCAGGAAGCTGAATAGCTCGTTCCTCAAGCACCTCAAAGAGAAGCAGGAGCTTCGCACGCAGGTCATCAACCTTGAGCAGGAGCGGGATGACGCATGGAACCAGGCGCAGGAGGCTGCACAAGAGATCGACGCACTCAACGAGAAGCTGGCTGCGCTGGAGGGTGGTACGGTGCCCACGCCTGCTAACAGCCGACGCTCCAGCCGGGTGCTTGTTGCTCGGAAGGCAAGCATGCGCGCTTCGAAGGCAGGTCTGAGATCGCCGAGTCGTATGAGGAGCCAGCGGTCCTCTGTCGCAACCACAGCCAGCCGCAACAGCGAGGTCTTGTCTACCGGGATAAGGTCTGCAGGTCTCGATGACGTACCACCAGTACCTCCTATCCCCGTACGCACATCTTTGGGTGTCATGACCTCCGGTCTTCCTAGCAGGAGTCCAGGTATGGCAAACGACTGATCGATATCGGAATGCGTCGCTCACGAACCGTCACTTAGGACTCACAGCAGACTACACGCCCTCATCGGAGGCTCGTGCGATGGCGATGGCAACTCGAGAACTTTGCGCCATGCTAGGGATTAGTGCCGACGAGCTTCACTCCTCTGGAGATACGCGACCACGCTCAATGTCTGCCGCGCTGAAAAGCCCAGGCTTCTTGCAACAACAACAAGACAATGCGAGGATGCTCTTGAGACGCAACTCTGAAATTGTCACGCCCCGATCGCGGGCGTCTGACTCCTTCTCTTTCCGCCGCCGAAGCAGAAGTATTGACGAAGTGAGATCTCTCCTCGGGCTGTATTGCTTTCATACTAATATTCCATTGATAGCGAACTGCGATGATAGCTTCCCTTACGGGTATAGCCTCGCCATGAAAATCACGCTCATAATTTATCACTGTGTATAACTTATTCCTCCTAATTTCGATGCTCTATCTGCATTATTATACCGCTTTTTTGTTGTTACCACCACGCATGTCTTCTTTCTTTACCACAAAAGCCACTCATTCGGATATGGAGTATCGGAACCCTGTGTTTGTTTGCATCCACTCACATTCCTTGTACTCTTCGATATACCAATACCCCTTGTACAGCGATACGCGGACATTCTGTTTACTTGAGTGTAGTCCATACCATGCTCGATGACGACTCTCTACAGAGATACCATATGTAACGGTCACTCTACCTTCACCGCCGCTGCGCCCAACCAATCTCCATAATAAGCGCATTCTCCTGGATTTACGGGCCCCTTGTCTTTGCAGAAGTCAAAGACGGGGCACCTCCCACATGGCGCTTGAGCAATGCCCAGATTCGCCATGCGCTCTGGATGGATGGCGCGGTACACAAGGGCACCGCCCAAGGAGGCAGAGTCGTCGAATCCGTACCCAACAGGTGAGGATGACCACTTCTTCGACTTCTTCGACTTCGAGCTCGATTTCGAACGCCGCGTTGGCTCGGATTCAGACTCCGTGTCCGATCCTGAGTCTGAGTCTGATGTTGGAGACGAGCTGCGTTTCTTAGACTTGCTCTTTGACTTCTTGCGTCGGGTATCGTCGTCGGACTCTGTCTCGCTATTCGACTCGCTGTCGGTCTCCTTGGAGGACTTGCGCTTCTTGCTCTTTTTCCGCTTACGCTCCTTCTCATCGTCGCTGTCGTTGCCGCTTTCATCGCTAGCATCACGGCGGCGTCGCTTCTTGCTCTTTTGCTTGGATCTCGATTTGAGCTTTTTTCTAGAGTCTGCCTCCGAATCTGAGTCCGCCTCGGAGTCCGTAGAATCCGTCTTGCGACGCTTCTTCTTCCGCTTAGATCCTTCATCGGCTCGCTTACGCTTCTTAGTCTTGGGCTTTGCTTCCTCCTCACTTGAACTACTACTCTCATCCTCGTCGCCAAAAGTGGATTCCCATAGCGTAGCTCCTAGCGCTGGTACCTTCGATAGGATATGATTGATAGCCGAAGGGAGTAAGCCAGCCGAAGCTCACCTTTTCCACCTCGCCATCAATGACCAACACATTAAGCAACATCTCAACGTGTTCAACGGTTAGCTGTGTTTCCGTGATACGACTCTTATTCAGGAAAGTCTGTACTTGGGCTGCGGTAGGATATGGGGGCTGTACGGATATAGGGTATAAGAGTTTCTGTTGCCCATCTCCCGACTTGCTGCGAGGAAAGCTCTGCAGAAACTATGAGTACGGGGTGACGGTGATATCTTTCGGGCTCGACGGGGAACGTACGCGATCGCGAATAAACTTGAGGCACGCTGCTGATAGCAACTTGATGAACTCTGTGTCTAGCTCTTTGTCCGTGTACCACGGACCACCCGTAACTTCTGTAGAGGGCTCAAGATGGAACAGAATGTACATTTTCCGGGTCGGATGCTGTTAGATGGATTAGTGACAAATGCTGGGGGAAAATGCAAGAGATCACACCTGAACGGTGCCCTTCAAAGCCTTCACAAGCTGCTTCTGTGTGAGTGACTTCAGGCAGCGATCGATAACTGTTTGGTGTAACTCGGTTTTTGCCTTGATGTGTTTCGTCCAGATACCTGGTGCACACGTCGATCGAGTTCTCGTGAATCAATGAGTAGGCCATACCTTCTGTACCCGCTGCTTGGATATGACTCAAGACTAATGCTTCATCGTTTGTTAAGTCCTTCTTTCTGTACGGGTAAGATGTTAGTCGTCAACACATGCGACACGAATGCCGAGGGACATACACGTCAAGCTCCTCCTTAACTACAGCCCTATACTGCAACTTTCCGTCATCGCCTTTCAACAACTTCAGCATTCCAGTGGAGAGCAAGAAGTTCAACGCCGGCGTGCGCGCCGACCCATCTGGAGCCAGTGCATCTATTTCTTTCTGCGATAATTTCTGTCACAATGGTGTTAGACGATACGAGAAGATACTAAAACATGGTTCGACGAGCCTTGCCGCTTGCAGCGAGTGCTGCTTGATGTATTTTCTGTTCGAGCGCATTGAGCTTGCGCCCGCTCATTTTGTCGTCTTATCTGGACAGTGTACATGTTAATATGCGGCGAACATGAGAAATTTCGACTCACGGACATGTTCGGTAATGACAGCAAGAGTATACACGACCTTGAACAGTGATGAGAATGCTCGAGATAGTGAAGGTAATGGGAGAAGCTAAGATGCAAATCCGAGCGCCCCGCCGCTAACCCTTTCGAGTAATCCCGAAGTTATCGGGGCGTAAACGCTGAAGCTTCATTATATAATCCCGACGCTTTCTAAATAAGTTGAGGACTCCCGCCCTTTGACGCCGTCACACTTCGGTGACATCACTTGTTCCCGCTCCAGCCTAAGTTGAGCATGTTTTCGGCTGCCGACTCATGTGTCTCTTTTCCAGAACCACCACTATCTCCGCCAACATAAATTGGTCGAAACAATTGTCCACATACCCCGACAATGGATGAACTTCCCATAGATACTTCCAATCCTGTGGTTCGAGACTACCTCGCGTTGACACGGTAGGCATGCCAGTTGTTGTTAGAGACAGCTTGTCTAATTTTGGCGTCCAGCTTACAGGTTTTGACACCGCTTTCTCTTCTTATGAACATTGCTACGCTGCTAGTATGTTCACTAATGTTGAATCCAAATCTTGGTAGGTGGGTTCGTTCTTGAGACATACGAATGCTTACGAAAGGCCGTAGGCGACATATTCGAGCTATACCCGACGGCGCTTTCTCCGTCCCCAAATATGATTGCTGTCTACCTGGTAGTAGTATACATTGGGCAAATAGGGTACTGTGTGCTGCTTGTTCTAGCGCGTAAAGCTGAAACAAAGGTGAGGAATGGCAAGATTATCGCGTGTATATTTGGACTCATGAGACTTAAAGCGCACATTGATCCGTGGGGTTGGACTGCCTCTAGTCTTTGCCAACTGGGTATTGGCCGGGTGGGCCGTAGCATGGGTCAGTATCTTCTCCTCTTAACTGCATATAACACCTTCTGAAACTTGACTCTGTGGTGAAGATGTTCCAAGCGTTCTTGTTGTCCACAGTTCTTCTCGGTGTTTTGCTCGTACTGCTTATCTATGCAAACATAGTTCTCCTCGTCTATCACGCACCGACACGTTCACGGTGCGTGTCACTTTCATGGGTTCGCTATGCTAGGCTGACCCGGCTCGCAGACCGTTCGACATTATACTGATCCACGCCCCCGTACGCGCATTCATGATCCTACCTCTCGGAGTGCTCTTTCCGTATAGTCTATTGTGAGTTGAGATGGCTTGCATAATCATTACCGGTGACTCACGACTACACCAGTGTTACACTCGGGTTTGGATGGAGTCCCGGTGAACCACAGCATTACGGAAGGCATCAATGGGCGGCATTCGCCGTTGTTCTCGCCGTGAATCTACTTGGTCGGGCTTTTCTCTGATCTCGACGACTAGCAGCCCATTGACATCTGCTTTCGATAGGCCTCCTCGTTGTCACGTTCCGTCGCGATATCGTTTGGTGTGTTGCTGCCAGCTGGATATGTGCCAGTATCTGGAGCAAAAGCCCTAAGCCGTTCCCCGTCTTCGTGAGTTACGCCATGTTCCGGTGCAATGGATATCTGATCATGTTATATAGATCACGGTTGTGATCTTCACCATCGTGCACCCCCTTGCTCTTGTATCATCTATGTTGTACATGAAATTTCGTAAGGGGAGGTCTAATGGTGCGATATTTCTTCCCCCGGATTCAGAAGAAGAAGGCGCGCGGCCTCAGAATAGCCAGCAGAGGGGACCAAGAGAGGTCGATGCCGAAGCGCTTTGGGGTTAATTCTATCATAGTCTATACACTAAAACTTGTAGCTACCACCAATGATGTTTGTATCGATACATCCATAGATTCTGTTGTCCGTAATCTGAGTACGTGATTGGATTTGATTGTGCATTAAACCTCGTTATCTTGCGTCGACCGGCGCGAAACCCTGCTAGCTTGATTTTCCAGAATTTCTGTCCATCCTGAGCGTGAAGATCGAAGGGAGAATGTGTACTGCGAGCGTGCCATCGACCACCGTCTGAATATGACGGATGTGAGAGCGGTGTCTGCGCGCCCCGCGTCTTCATATCCATCTTCCTCAGGTACAACATCCCTCATGTTGAGCTAGTAAAACAACGGGAGTCAAGCAACGTAGCATCACCACGAATTATGGAAAGCCTGCTTACCAGCAACCGACATCCTAAGATGGAGTGGAAAACGGTTACGGTTCTAGAAATACAGAAAACACGATATGATTGATGACTATACGAGATCAATCGTGCGACTTACGATGGGAAGGTGAAGAAAAGCGTGGGCTGTCCAGGAGGTCAGGAAAGCATGAATTTCAGATGGGATAGGTGCTTACATTTTCTGTGGACCAGACGATCAGATTGATGAGAATGAGCGCCAGCATGCTCCCGAAGTACAACAGGGAGTCCCGCAAGAGAATGCGCGCTATTGCGGGCGCATGCTTGCCTTGTTGTATCAGGAAACGTAAAGCTTGAGTGGAGGCTAGTGTAAAGAGCGTCGTTTCGAAGAGGACCATGGACATCCAATAGGTCCACGAATACTGCGGTATGTGGCCGGGAATGCATCCCGCGGTGGCATGAATACGTAACACTGACCAGAGCATCGTGTCAGCCGGATAGAATGGAGACACGGCTACGACATACCTGTGAGGTTCGCTGATATCAGGACACAAAGCAACAACTCCGCAACAACTTCCAGGGCCAGGAACACTATGAGGAAGATGAGTAAGAGCTTATTGCAGCCGTACATGGCGTATATGCGCAGAATAAGAATGCCTGAAGAGGGTAGCTTCAATGCTTGTCATACATGGAAAAGCTGATAAACAGACAACTTACAGCCTATTATGATGTGTGATACGATACTGGAGTATCCAAAATATCTGAAGGTAGAAATACAGCTATATACCATGGGTAATGCAGCTTCATTAGGATACTTGATGACCACTTACAGCTAGAATAAGAAACCGTTTAGCAACTTTACGTCCAGAGAGACGTTTCGGAAGAACGTACAGAGTCGGAGACATGGTACCAGCTTAAGACTAAAAGGCATGATAAGCCGTAAGTATAACCTTGGGCAGGAGGGCCAACGCACGTATGTTGCAAATTCTGGAGGCCGTATGAATGTGGGTAAAGTTGGCAGAGACGCTATGAGCTTACTGACAAGGTGTTGGGTATTCTATCGGAGCAGACCGTAAGTCCGAGCGAAGTATATAGATGCGGGTGACTCTTACGCCCAATAACGATTCTGAATGATGGTTCAATGAGTCAAGAACAAGATCAGCCCCCGTGAGATCCTCACCAGGCAGAATAAAATTCGACTGCGAGCCATTTTCACGCTTCGTAAGAACGTCACCTGTGAACGAGTGAGTCAACCAGGGCTGTGAATTGTTTCGGGGTTCCGACCTCATCATTAAACGTTAAAACTGTGAACAAGAGCTGAATCAGAACTAATGGAGGGGAGCAGGAGAGGACACGTACGGTAGTCGTACAGCAATATCGTTAGAGATGCAGCTACGGGAGAAGTGTTATGATGAACGGTGTTACCCAATGAGGACAAGGATACGTACTCCAGACCGCATGGCTCAGTCTTATGCCCTCTACTTGCAGTAGCGAAGACATGCTGCAAACTATGCACCGCATCGCAGGCATGCGGGGGTTTTAACGAATTCGGGAGGTCGAGCGTTTAGACCGGCGCGAGGACAACAACGCACGGAGGCAGTTCATAGCACCGACCAACACTAACGCCTACCAACTGCCACCAATATGAGGCGAGGAATCAGGTGCAGTGAGGGCGTATCGTGGCAATACATCTTGCCAATCATATTGAACAAGTCATATCGTTGAAGACGGTCGGGAGGTACTGGTCCAAAATTTGAGAACGAACTGTCGGGTAGGTTGCCGGCTACAGATGCTGCGGTTCAAAGACACACTGGTATCAAAAGGTGTGGCGTCGGGGGCAACGATCATGTTTTGTGATCCTGGAACACAGATAAGCAGCTGTCAGACTCGCGTCGGTCCAGCAGCTGATAATTGTGACTAGAGTTCAAAATGGAACTGCGATAGAGTGTGACACCGTCGTATCGATAGTCGTCGGTCTCAATCCACTATCGTGCGACTTTGGGAAAGATATGACTATGAATGTGCCTATGTATCAATAAATAGCGGGAGCTGTGAGTTGCGATGAGAAATATCGTAGTTGCCATTGCTTGCTCGCGACGCACCGTTAGTGACCTGGCCTCATGACAAATCCGACAGATACATCCCTGACTTTTCAAATCACATATATGCAGGGGTGCGGTAAGTGTAGAAGAACCATGTTTGGCTCAACGAGTATGGGGTGGTGAGCTGAGTCTTGGGCGGCGTTCAGGAATACGCTGTGACCCAGAATGTCCGACAAAATGGCGACCCGGACATGGGGAATTGCCTTGACACCCATTGCCTCTATGAAATACAGGTGAATTGTAATGTGAAGTGATTCTTTTTCTTGTAAAGGACGTTGTAAGACGGCTGCTGTCTGAACATTTGGCAATCCGGCGGGACGGATCCGAAGCAGTTGCTAGTGCTCGAGGTGCAGTGAGTAGTAGGTCAAGAATGATCATTCCACATCATGGAGTGAATTCAATCGAATATCCTGCCTTGTTTTTTTCTACGAGGCTGTGAAGAGAGGACCACGATGTGAGTTTCGAGGACAAGGAGGAATGGAGCTCCAGCCGCGGGCCGCGGCGGCAGACGAGCGCCTGATGCATAGACACGTGTGCGCCACGTGTGATGCGCCTGTGCAACTGGTGCGGGGCCGTCGACGGGTGGTTCGTGCTCAACGTTCCTTCCCCTCCGCCACTGTCCACCTCGACCTCCCCCGCTACCCACCGTTTGATATTGTCTTGAGATAATTGGAAGCGCAGGCTAGTCATGGAGGTCGAGACGATTGTCGACGAACATCCTCAAACCCCTGAGACGCCACGATTTAGCAGACTACTCAACACCGTCCTCGGCTCGCCCTTCCTCACCATTGCCGACCTGCCTCGCGACAGGGGAACGTGGAGAGCAGATGGCCCAGACTCTGCGCGGAACACTCTTGAGGCCGTCGATGGCAGCTTCACTGCAGTCCCTCGAGCTCACACGGTTACTCGTCCGACCTCGCCTACCCCCAGCTTCTCTACCGATACTTATTCGTTCTTGAATTGGCCTGAGGGCGCGGACACAATTGACGCACGATTTCGGCCGTCCTTATCGGATGATGCACCTCAATGCTCTTTCCTTCCTACGTCAGGACGACGTCCCGTTATGCATTACCAACCTTATCCTACCCCATACAACACCATGAAATATCCTAATATGAACTCACTGAAACGCTCACGAAGCTTTGGTTTACTTCCGAGATTATGGGATGCTTTCCGCGAATCGTCCCCTGTGAAGAAAGGCAAAAGGCGAATGGAGGAGGCATCCTCGTCATTCTGGAATGACAAAGACGGAACCTATATTATTGACTATGCGAATCTGCCGCCCCTGGACGGTGAGGAAGGAGAGCTTGTGGATGATGAAGCCTGCTTCATTAATGCGAGACCTGTCACGGGAGTAGGTGAGTCTCGCGCACCATGTTGCTCCTCTTCGAGAACGCACAACTGCATGCTTTATGCAGTATCATAATGCTTGTGGTTCTGTGATGCAATGCGTTTGATTCTTCGGGCTCTTTTCTAAAGAAATTACTTGCTGACGTACGTTCTCTGCAGATATTATTGGTCAAATCCCCGAAGAGCTCGCTCTATATTTATATAGCTTCTTGGATCTTCAAGATGTATTGGCGTGCATGCTTGTCTCCAGGTTTGTGAGTTTCATAACGTCTATCCAGTCGCTTATGATGTGTTGGTAGAGCATGGAACCATATCGCGACGGACAACTCTGTCTGGAGATCTTTGTTCATGCGTACCAGAGCGAATGGTTGGGACGTCGATTTGCGTCGTGTGCGCAGATCCAATATGACCGCTGCTGCAAGGTTTGCCTCGGCGCACAGTACACTGAAACGGCGAAGAACTATTCCTGCTCCGTTAGAACTTAATTGGTACGATTTATACAAGACACGCTCAGAACTCGATCACAGATGGAGTGCAAACGCGTTCATTGGCAACGTGTCAGAAGACAAGGAGAATGCGAGAGCGTGGGAACCGACGGTGAACAGGCTGCAAGGGCATCGCGACAGGTGATTACATTTCCGTCTGATAAAATGAACACGCCTATTCACTGCACCCACAGCGTGTATTGCGCCGAATTCGATTCTGCACGAGTCGTTACTGGCTCGAGGGATCGTTCCATCAAAGTCTGGAGTCTCAAGACAGGACGGTGTCTTGCCACTATCAAGGGGCACCGAGGAAGCGTGCTTTGTCTGAAATTCGAGAAGGACTGGGACCTTGATTCTAAGAACGCACTTACAGCGGAGGGCTTCACCGATTGGCGCAGAGGTTTCATGGTCAGTGGATCCAGCGATCACACAGTATGCGTGTGGGATCTATATACATGCTCGAACAACGATGATCCAGCAGCGCACGCGGACACGGCGGTTGCTGCAGAGTTGCGCGGCGTTCTGAGAGGTCATGGAGACGGCGTGCTGGACATCGAAATAAATCCACATTGGATCGTAAGCTGGTGAGTTACATCTTTATCATCTCGCGATGTACGTTGAACATGTTGTTAGCTCGAAGGATGCCCTCATACGAGTGTGGAAACGTGATACTCTGGAATTGCATCGAACATTTGATGGCCATGAGGGTCCTGTCAACGCTGTTGGCTTACAGGACAACCGCATCGTCAGCGCAAGCGGCGATGGCAAGCTGATGATGTGGGACATAGCCACCGGGGAGCGTCTGCGCACCTTTGAAGGTCACGCTCGCGGTCTCGCATGCGTCGAGTTTAAGGTATGATCACCAACACTGGAAACTATCCGAACTCACTAGAACATGGCTTTGTTCAGGACGATATCATAGTGTCGGGTTCCAATGACCAGAAGATCAAAGTCTGGAATGCATCCACTGGTGAATGCATCCGTACGCTCACCGGTCACAAGGATCTTGTTCGAGCGCTAGCCTTCGATCCTCTCAGCGGGCGCCTTGTCAGCGGAAGTTACGATCGTACTGTCAAGGTTTGGGACTTGCGCACCGGCAAAATGGTTCGTGAGTTCCAGGGACAGTACGCGAGTCATATCTTCGACGTAAAGTTTGATTGTTCAAGAATTGTTAGGTGAGTGTTGAAGATGTATAGCGCAGCTTCTGTTGATCTCACAATTTATCGTCTTTTCCAGCACCTCACATGACCACAGCATCGTCATTTTCGACTTCGCCGATGGACTCGATTCATCTTTGCTAGTTTAAACTTAGTTTTGGTCTCTGCCCAGGATACCCGCTGTCGTTTCGATTCTCTTTCTTTCTATGATTTAATGGACCATACGCTCTCTCATCATCGCATATTGTCACGATACCCACAGTTCGGACTTGCTCTCAACTACCTATGATATTTTGTGGCTTAATGTCTTTTTCACCTAGCGATATCTAAACCCCCGGACTTATGAATCGTTGTCAGCGCAATTCATCTACATCCTATGTATACCATCTACTATCCGTGTACCACTTAGCGCGTCTCATGATACACCTTGTTGTTTCTCCTTCGTCCGTCGAAAGCCTGCACCGTGGATTCATGATCAGTGATCGACGCGTAGATTAACGTGTTATCGATCTCTCCACTTTAGATAAGATTAAGAGGGCGTCTGGGAAAGCCTTGGCTACAGTGTGAGGCGGTAAGAGGCGGCCCCTATGTACAGAGCTCAGATTTGCTCCAAATGCTTAGATATTGAAACTTAGGCGTGAAACTGGTGATTTTGTCCGTAAATACCCATTTTTTGATCACGTGACCAAAATCCACTTTTCTGGCCGCATCCCCGCTCAATTAAGCGCCACAGTTCGTGCAGTTTGTTCCCCAATGCCACCCGCGAAGAAGAAAGTACGCCTTGCCAAAGAGCAGCGGCCCGCCGGCAGCACCGCCTTCCAAGACGGCCTCATCCTGGATATCGAGAATCTTCAAGTAGACCCAAGCTTCTGCCCATCAGATCTCGAAGAAGACGACGCCGTGGATGGCCCGGACGACCCGGACGCCCATGCAACTCATATCGCTATGGCATTCAGCCTCGCTGAGCCCCAGGACGCGGCTGTACCATTACCGCAGCAAGGTGCGCTCTCGGACTCTGACGAGGATTCTGACTCCGAGTGGGATGAAGAAGATGTGGACCCGGATACGCTCGCCGAAGAGGCGGCTACGGTGCGCTCCATAGAGAGTGCGAAAGTGTTTTGGCAGTCAATTTTGGACCGGGTGAGTCTCACTTGATAGGTTCATTTGTGCTTACTGATGCACTCACAGAAGCTTGCGCTGAACGCGCGACCAGGGCCTGCCAAACGCGCTATGCCCACGTATTCGGGTGCAGGCCGCTCTTCGTTCTACAAGAAGCAGCGGGAACTTCGGCTGGCCTCCGCTGGCTGCAGCCAAGTCGACCGCTTTTTTCGACCGCGCGTGCGCACACCGAGCCCGCCACCTCAGCGCGAGCATACACCAGTCTCCCCGAAATCCCCTGGCCCTATGACTGCGGTGGCCACTCTACCGGTATTGCCAGTCGATATCGGTCTCCCACCATCATCACCTGCAGCTCGCGCGCCGTCATTGCCCGCAACTTCCGCGCCGTCATTGCTCGCAACAAGTGCGCCGCTTCCTGTGTCGCCTGAACCAGACGCAGCGAGCACTCCGCCGCCAGCACCGATAGCGGCTCCCGCACCCTCGGCGCCACCAGCGGCGGCAGCATTTCTGGATACCCGCGACGAAGAAGAAGACGACTCCGACGACTCTGCGCTCACTATTGATGTTCGTGCCCGAGTTGTTAAATTGATTCGGCTTGCAAAGAGACATAAGGCTGTGCTCTCTCTGTTCAAACTTGAGACTCTGCGAATGTACCTGGATTTGTTTGCTAAATACAGACACAATCCTCGCATCCAGAATCCTGCCACTCGTGCGAGCTTAGCTGTTGCTCGGTCTATCGGGAAAGGCCCATATTTTGCTCGCCAAATTCGCAGACTGAAGCTTTATGTCCATCGATTTGGTACCCTCCCTCCTGTGAATAAAGGAAAACATCATGCACATCCCTCGCTCTTGAATAACGAGCTCATTCACACAGCTGTTCGGCGGTATCTGACAACATTAGCTGATGGCGAGGTAAGTATTTCGCGAATACAGTTGCCCATAATTGTACTCATGTTGATATCACACTGCACAGATCACTCCGCTAATGCTCATGAAAGAAGTGAATGAGAACATAATTCCGGGGCTTGGTCTTGACCTCGGAACTGAGAAAATTTCCGAGGACACCGCACGAAGATGGCTTCGCAAGCTGGGGTACAGTCGTCAGACTGTCACAAAAGGGGCATATTTCGACGGGCATGAACGGCCCGATGTTGTCGCATACCGCAAGCAATTTCTTAGCACAATCAAGGCCAATGAACATCTCAGAGTTCAGTACGAAGGCAAAGACTGTGAGCCCGTTCAACCACACTTACCGCCAGGAGAGAAGTGCCGCATTTCGGTTATGCAAGACGAGAGCATTTTTTACGTGTACGACTTTCAAAGGAAAATTTGGATCAAGGACGGACGGATGCCATTGCGCAAAAAGGGTACCGGTCGCGCTATCCACGTCTCTGACTTCATTGTTGAGGAGACAGGTCGATTGTCGCTCACGCCCGAGCAGATTACCCATCAAATGTCGCTCCCAGAGGCCGAACGTCTTCCTTGCTTCGATGCGAGGGAGATAATCTATCCCGGAAAGAACTATGATGGCTGGTGGACTGCCGAACGACTACTGGCACAGCTAAAGCGAGTTATCCCTCTTGCGGAATATTTGTACCCCAACTGCACCCTGGAATTTTACTTCGACCACTCAACAGGGCATTCCGCCTTTGCGCCCGATGCTCTGAATGCGCGGGAAATGAACGTCAGCCCTGGCGGTAAACAGCGCCGCATGCACGAGACGACCATTCCTCTTGACAACCCACACCCTCATTTGCGTGGCAAGACCCAGCAAATGGTGTATCCCGAGGACCTACCGACTACCCACAAGAGCTACGCACACCGTGGACAGCCGAAGGGGATGCGGGCCGTGCTAGAGGAGCGAGGTTTATGGGATATATTGGTGGAGGCGAACGGCGGCAAAACTCCGTTGAAGGTATGTAGTGACTGCAAGCTTTCGGACAAGGAGCGCGACAAGCGAGCACGAGCAGCGGCAGCGGCACGATCGGGAGAAGACGAAGAAGATCACCCAGAATTATTGCCAGACGAAGACGCCACGGAGCTCGATGTCGACCCTGTCCCTCGCTCGGCAACATGCTGTATGCAACGGGTCCTCAGTCTTCAACAAGACTTCAGAGAGGAGAAATCCATGATCCAGAAATTCATAGAAGATGCTGGGCACATATGTTACTTCTTGCCCAAGTATCATTGTGAGTTCAACCCAATAGAGATGTACTGGGGTTGGGCCAAAGCTCGTGAGTCTCTCTGCTTGTGAACCCATAACTGGATCTCACATGTATATCTTAGGGTACCGGATTGTCACAGATGGGAAGTTTGCAACTGCAAAGCAACTCGTTCCTGAGATACTCAACTCGTGCAGCACAAAGACGATCCGCGCATTCTTTCGCAAGTCGTGGAGGTACATGGATGCTTACAGGTGAGCTGACTTACGGAATTATGGGCATTTCTCTCACTTTCTTCCACAGCAAGGGCCTTACTGCCAAGCAAGTTGAGTACGCCGTGAAGAAATATCGCTCACATCGTCGCGTAGGGGCGTCGATTATGATGAGTCTGCCCATGTTGGACAACCCTGCGGTCTAGGGTTTGCGGGGTCTGAGAGGTGCCACGAGTACGATACTTACCATATTTGGCTGGCGCTTATTATGATTTGTCAGCAGTCCACTTTTGCCCGACGTCAAAATTTTGAAACTAATTTTTGAGGAAAAGTAATGAGATTAGTCTGAAGCTATATGCTCCTACAACACATATATACAAGTTTTAAACACTTTTGTGACGATGCGACGGAAGAGATAGCAAAGTGCGCTGCGCGTCACCGAGAGGTCGGTTTTGAGCGCCTCACACTGTATGACTCTGCTCAGGTCTTCTCGAGTTTCTTTTCGTACACTTTGAATCCGACCATCATGAAGTACTTCTCAACGAGAGGAGGGCATGACCTTCTATCCTTTGAAGACGTATGTCAGACCCTTTATTCTTTCATGCGATCTTACTCTGACATGAGACTCATAGACTGTTCTGACCGGCCTCGCACCAGATGGCGGTCTCTATATACCTGAACGTATCCCACAACTTCCAGAAAACTGGCGGACAGAATGGGCGCACATGTCTTTTGTTGACCTCTCGGTAGAGGTGCTTTCTCTGTATGTCTCGTCAGACGAGATTTCTCGCGGCCAGCTACGTGCGCTTGTCGAGAAGTCGTATAGCACTTTCAGACATCCGGACGTCACTCCGATCAAGAAGCTGGACGACAAGACTTATATTCTGGAGCTGTTCCATGGCCCTACATTTGCGTTCAAGGATGTTGCTCTGCAGTTGCTGGGTAATCTGTTCGAGTTTTTCCTGGCCAGGCGGAATGCGCGCAAGGACGCTGGTGAGCCGCAGGAGCAGCTGACTGTAGTTGGAGCAACAAGTGGAGACACGGGAAGGTGAGTCATTCGTACTGCATCACTTATGTCTTACGTATATTCCATAGTGCTGCGATCTATGGCTTGCGCAATAAGTCAAACGTGTCGATATTCATCCTGCATCCCAAAGGACGTGTGTCTCCCATCCAAGAGGCACAAATGACTACGGTAACGGATGCAAACGTACATAACATTGCTGTAAAGGGCACCTTCGATGACTGCCAGGTACGCTATGTTGTATTCTCTAAAGAGGGTATAGGACCGACTTCTCGTACAGGATATCGTAAAATGTCTATTCGCCGACAAAGAATTCAACCAAAAGTACCATCTCGGCGCAGTCAACTCGATAAACTGGGCCCGCATTCTTGCGCAAACCGTCTATTACTTCCTGTCTTACTTCCACCTTGGTCGACAACTCTCAAGAACGCTGTCACCAGACGAGTTAGCAGGCGTGAAGATTCAATACGTCGTCCCCACAGGTAACTTCGGCGATATCCTTGCTGGCTATTACGCCAAGCGCATGGGACTTCCAATCGAGAAGCTTGTTGTTGCGACGAACGCAAACGACATCTTGTATCGGTTCTGGAGGCACGGCGTTTACGAAAAGGTCGACTCTTTCACCCCCGATGGTACCGGCCCCGCTGCTCCTGCTGAAGGCGCCTCAGACGGCCGCCAGGGAAATGCTGCCGGTGGCGTCCTAGAAACACTGAGCCCTGCGATGGACATCCTGGTCTCCAGCAACTTTGAACGCCTGTTGTGGTATCTCGCCTATGAAAGCCTGGAGAGCAAAGGCGCAGAGACCCGCCCGGGTGCGTGCGAGACGCTGGCGAGCTGGATGCAGCAGGTGAAGAGCGACGGAAGGGTATCAGTTCCCACGAGGGTCTTGGAACTTGCACGAAGAGATTTTGTTGCTGAACGTGTCTCGGATGAACAGGTTTGTTCTGCTTAAGCTCGACAATGGGCTATCATTGACGGTTCATCTGGGTAGACCCTTGATACCATTCGTGCCTACTTCAAAGCGGAGCCTTCATACATCGCTGACCCACATACTGCGGTTGGTCTATCCGCCGCACGTACCATTGCGGCATCGAAGTATGTACTCTGCGTACTCTACAATCTTCACCGAACTGTTTTACTTACTACTCTTTCATACTGGCACAGCCCGCCGTCGACTGTCCAGGTGGTCCTCTCGACAGCCCACCCTGCCAAGTTCTCAGAAGCCGTCACGCGCGCCCTCCAGGATGAGCCCAACTTCAACTTCGCACGCGATGTGCTTCCCACGGAGTTCAAGGGTCTCCTGGAGAAAGAGAGACGTGTCATTGACGTACGTGCTCCTATTGTTGACTTGGTCAAGGAGGTCATCGAGAAGTTTGCGGGTGGGGTGGAGAGAGGGCCAAGTGTGAGCATATAGACACTCCGCCGTGGGTGGAAAATGTTGTCTTGCAGGAGCTCTGATACGTAGTCCGCTAACGTGTAATATTATCATTATCAGCAATGAGACGTAGACAAACTCAGTACATCGTAACCTGAAGACATGATAAATTGTTCCGCTCTGCATGATACACAACCACTTTGAGAATCTCTCTTGATGCTGCAGAAGTCAGACAGAGAACCTTGACTATATGTCGACTCTTGCGCTCTGGTGGCTCATCTCGCATAGCCTGGTAGGTCTTACCTACACACGTGGATCACAATCGATGCTTCCGCTACTTCTGGACCCTGAGTCCGAGACGATCCATCTACTTCGCAAACACTACGTCAATGATGTGTTTCGTCAAGTCCGGGCTGGTAAGCGAATGTTTTGCATCCGCGATGGTCTGCTCGAGGCGGACCATGATCGGGATCGAGGATTGCACAAGAGATCCATCCTGCCCTTACCGTTATATTACCCCTGCGTACGATCGTTTGACAGACGGACGGTGCCCTCTGGTGTTCTCGCACTTCGAGCGGTCCGCAGGTGAAACGGCCGGAACTGCCCACTGAGTGAGGACTGGACTGTGCTTCAGTCGGCTAGTTAGAAGTCTGAAGCACCTCCTACACGGATCGCAGCGCTCTGACGCCGTAATTCCTCGCCCTACCTGGTGTTCATCTTGCATTATCTATAGTCGCGATCCTACGCACTTCACAGGACTAGGCGTGAGGAAGGGTATTGACAAACGACCTTTCGTCCCATGATCTGGGCCCCAAGAGGTGGTATATTTGCGGGTTAACCACGGCAGGTGGCAAGGACCAGTGTGGCGGTTCCGCGCACCGGAAGCGGGCGCCCTGCGAGGCTCAGCTGGGACCATGAGTCGTCCGCGTAGCGGTGCGGCTAATCGCCGTGCCATGATAGCGAAGTCCAGAGAAGCTCGGCGTCCTGCCAGTCCTTCCAGTCCGCCTAGGCGAGCGGGGCCACGTGTCCTGGGAGACCTGGGAGAAAGATTCAGACGTCGGACGCATCTGGAGGAGTCACTGGGACGGATCTGGGTGGCTCAGAGGCGGTGGCGTGTTTATGGGCGTGTACGGAGCTAAGTGTCGTGTTGCGTGAGGTTGGGTGGCGGGCGAGCAAGACGGTGACGCGTGAACCTGACGCTTGGGGAGATGAAACCAACTTCTGGAATCCATGGACCAGACTACGTCTGGGTTGAGAGCCGATAAGCATCAGGGTACTTAGGGGCATTTGAGCAGAGGGTGCGTACTGAGAACCAATAGGTCAAAGCTTGATTGTACGATGTGCGATGGACGCACTGGAGGCCTTAATGATGCTTGATAGTGAAGAAGAGTCGTAGGGTATCATCACAAGCTCAAGTCTTGCGAATCATTTCCCATGCACACTTGAATCGCGCCCTATACCCTGTGTATACGGCCGTGTTGCCTCTGAAATCGTCTGTAACGGCCGATGTCAGCATCCTCAGGATTGTGATATGTCATATGTTAACGCTTACGCCACATTGCTGAATATGCCTAGCCCCTTCTAGCCTCAAACAGGTTCCTCTGGGGTTTATGAGACAGGGAGACCGTCTCCAGCCCTATTATTGATGTCCAGTAAGGACTTCAGCGTCTTACGTGGAGTTTATTGCCCTAAATTACCCTAGAATATTGTCGATCAGGTCTGTACCTTTGACGGTAAAATTTCCGGCTTACACTGTTACGCCCAGGATAGCCAGTCGCACTAAGACAACCTAGGAAATTTAACCGAACGACGGACGTCAAGCAATGAGACTATGAAAGCGCGGGAAAATGCCCAGTGCTGCTAATCCGTAGAATGAATCACGGGAGTAAATCCTGTGGTCGCTGTCTCTGATACATATTCGCAGACAGACTAGTATGCTTAGAGGACCTACCGCGGCGGCCAGCGTTGTGGCGTCGGGTGGCGTTAGAGGTGCTTGAAGGGTCGGGGAGGTCTCTTGAGGCGTAAATCTGGACACCTGGTGGGGAAAAGCATGGGTGATGGACAATATGAGCGGACGGCCGTGGACGTACCAGTCGCACTGGTCTCACAAGCATGAGGCCCTGAGTAGGGACACGAGGCGGACCGAGAGGCACGAGGCGAGTGCAATTTGATAGATTTTCGATAGCGGCAAGGCTTTTACATTCTGCTAGGGCATGTCATAGGCATAGATGAGGCCCATAGGCTACAGGCTGTTCATGATCCATGGTAGACACAGGTCAGCTGTGTGCGAGGATATGCTGTAGGGCAGAGAGGAAACATGAGTTGATGCCAATGCGTGTAGAAAGTGAAATACCTTATGGAAAGACGGTTGCCTGACCGGACCGCGTTGTTTGGACCTGGGTGGGACTGGTGCTGGTTGTTGGGCCTGAGGTTCGGGGCCGTGATCGTCGCTCGAGGAATGAGCTGCACCTAGACAAGGAGATGGTGGTCAGTTTATAATTCACCTCTCGTCCACGTCGAAAGATCCAGTCAGGTCCACTGTGCCCTGCGTTGGACGAAATCTGGAGACTATTTTTTGTAATTTCTGAAGAGTTAGCGAGGAAAGCACGCGGCACAGCCTCGCCGGACGTCCAACCGCGCTTCGATGATCGCTGATGGTGATGGGAACTACTAAAAGGGGCAGGTCGCTAGGGAGCGCATCAAAAGAAAAGGCGGGTGCTAGCCTCGATTTAGGGTCGATGGGATTAATTCCTAATATTTTCGAGTATTTTCCTGGTCGACGACGCGGTCGGTTAGATGCCCTCCAGATCTTCCCCGTCCTCTTCCCCCGTCTCCCTCTTCTCTCTCTCTGCCTTGCCATCTGAGAGCAGTTCCCCCCTCCTGGAGACGACCAAAACGGGTCCAAGGCGATTCTCTCGTGTTCTCTATTTCTCTAATACCATACCTTGGACGCTTTCAATCTCATTCATATTACCCTAATTACACGACTACCAACGAGCTCTCTCTCTGTCACTACCATCGTGCTCCCCGTGGCTCCAATTTGCAGTGTTCTTTGGTCGTCGTAAGTCTCTGTTCGTCACGTTGCTTGACCCAAGACTTCCCATTGCATACCGCATAATTCACTTTCTTCCAGAATATGTACTGACCTTCTCTGTCGGATAGGTAACGATCCGCGGTAATATTCAACTTGACCTTCAAAGGCGTCTTGAGGCTTGGATAGAGTCGAGCAGAAGCAGGATCGTCGCTCTGGTGAGTCCGCAGTTCTCTACGCCCCGTTACCAGGTGACTGGTATAGCGTCTGTTCTCCATGGCGCGGTTCCCATCCCCTCATGCTCTCTCGTGCTGTGCCGCGGCGTGTTCGTAGACGCGAACAGCTCTCGGTCGATGCTTGATGCTCATTTTGTCTGCGGCCGCTTGGATGCCCAGACGTGCAAATGACTAGACCTATCGCAGGACTTGATCATACGCAGGGTCCATATAAACGGAACTATGAGACATTTCATCATCTATACGCACCTTTCCAGAATCCCCTACACTGCTCCCATTTCTGGCGCCGCTGGCCGTGATTTTGGGCGGACATCTGGACGCGGAGTTGAGTCCTTACCACGGCGACAACAAGTACCCCATTGTTTCGTCTCGTTGGCTTCATGTTTTAACTTACCGAACTCGTACGAGGACGCACAAGACTCGAATGACCGAATTCTCATGAGTCCTCGTCTGTCCTATCTGTTCTGCGCTGGCGCCCGTTATCCGCGGTCTTCGTGCCATTCTACGGGTTTCTGGAGCGCATATATGCGGCCATTTCCGAGCTCCAGCTAGGTGCGGATGATCTCCATTGATCCGGAGGCTTTGCAAAAAGCCTCCGTCTACACGGCGCATGCATCCGCACAGGCGCCATGAATTTGACTTTCTCCCAATCATGATTGTTTATCTCTCATAGTCGTTCTTTCCTTTGCGATAATAATGCGACACAAGTTTGCTGACCTACTCTTTTCACTCCGGTCAATAGTGTACTCCGTATTCGCTGGCATCACGAGAAAGCCATCAGCCAACCTCCCACCTCCCATCTCTATCGGCTCGAACTGCTCAGTGCATAATCTCTCGAATAACGATAAACTTACAAGTATAATCAAGACACGCTTTCTCCAGCATCTATCACTTTTTGGCCGAACTCGAAAGGCGCTCGGACCTCTTGGCAACCTCGGTATCATTTGCATCTCACGTATCAACATTCCTGGTCAAGCAAGCAAGCAACTTCTCATTTGTGCCTTATCACTGTGCATCTCATCTAGATTTCCGTGAGTGTCTTAACTTCCTCCTGCATCTTTCCTACTTTGTGACGTAGCCGCTGGCGTGGTATCGCTTTCGCGCGCACGCTTGTTCATCCCTCCACCTGCGTCGGGTTGGGTGTCTGCTACAACATTTTCCTTCCACCGTACTCGCCTATACCATGACTCCTTTTTCGTTGAGCTTCGCGCTGATTCTCTTCCTCTAGTTGCCAATCGGTCACCCCTGTCACGCATATATCCATCCTTTAGCCCAAGCAAGCAATCCACCAATCGTTCTCTTGTAACACAAGCACCGATATCAACCATTCAAGTGCAAATATTATACCAAAAACGAAGAAATAATTAACGTGCATTTCCTTGTGCAACGCTCTAGGATCCCCGATCTTACGCATACTCACAACCATCCTGTCACTCACCATCTTGCCAACTTACGGACTTTCACTGACACATTCACTTATCTGGTAGTACAACGATGCAGATCAAACTTATCCCTGCTTCGTCACTCCCCACCGTCCTTTTCACGGTCACTTATAGCGAACCACCGGATTATCTCGGATTTCCTGCCTCGTGGGCGCAGGCGCTTCACCGGCTCTCCGCGGATGACCTCGAGCTGCCAGGCACGGTGCACGCGTTCGACAAGACTACGTGGATCGTCGCGATTCTCCACAGCGTCACGTTCGATCTTGCACGTCGCAGCGTCGTGTGCACCTATGTAGACGGCTGCACTCAAGTGTGGCCTTTGGACGAGGGCGCCGACGGAGACGAAGGAGCCGGAAAGTGTCTGCAGGAGCTCGAGAGCGTCCTGCGGGACGTCAACCAAAGCGCTGTTGAGGCGGAACGCGAGAAGAAGCGCCTTGAACAAGTGCAGCAGAACATGCACCGCCCGCCTGCGTCTCCATGCCCCAGCCAAACCATGAGCGAGCCTATCCTCCCCACTCAGGCTACCGTCGCAAGCACGCCGTCCGGCCATGGAAAGCACGGGAAGGAGGGCAAGGACAAGGAGGGCAAGCATAAGAAGCAGCGGTCCTTACTTATGTCGCTCGTCGCGTGCGTGAAAAGCCTTCGTCGTACCCGCTTCGGCGGGGCTCGTCTCAGGAAAGGCGCTGACGTTCCTCGCTCTCGCTGCAGGTCGCTCGTCTCCCCGAACAAACACGGGCACTCCTCGTCGCAGCATGGACAGACTGCCAGTGCTACTGTCCCTGCTCCCGTCTCTCCCTTGGCCTCGCCCGCTCCTTCCCACGCGTCTGTCATTTCGGAGGTGGACGAGGACGATAGTGTCGAGCGTATGAGCTCGACAGCCTTGCGTCGGCGCGCGCGCTCGACGCTTGTGAACGCCTTCCGGCGGTACGTGCTCATGCGACTCAGCGCCGCGGCGCTGCCGGGCGGGTATCCTGCGTGGATCGCACGTAGCATGCTCTCGCGCGTCGAGGGCGAGATGACGCAGATGGTCCGCGACGCGGGCGGCCCGCCCGACATGGACCCCAGCATGGGCTTCTACTACGGCAAGACGAGCGCGATGGCTATGTCTAGCAAGGCGCAGTCCGAGGCGGGCGCTACACGCGCGACGGGCACTGGGCCGGAGGGAGAGGCTACTCCCAGCTCGACGGTGGTGGACGAGCCGCCGCCGTTCTTTGAGGAAGAGGACGGTGATGCGGATGCGGATAGAGATAGCGCAAGCACGGACACTGATGGATCTTCGGTTCACACTCCCGACTCGGCCTCTTTCGACGGTTCTCCCTTCTTCAGTCCTCCCCGATGCTCGTCTCCACCTCCGTCCCCGCCCTCGTCTCCTACTCCCCCCTCACTGTCGAGCTCGACGTCCACTGCTTCGAGCGCCTCTAGATCGCCCACGACACCCCCGGCTTCTCCTGGCAAGCGCCAACTACGCAGACAAACCATTTTCGCTCACCGCACGCCGTCGCCCACGCCCGCTCCTCGTATGATGGGACACGGCAGGCCGAACTTCAGTCCCTGCGATCTCGCCGCTTACACCGCTCTTTCTGGCCAACGTCTCCGTCTCCAGTCCGTGCTTACCCGCATCGATGCTCAACTCGCCATGCAGGCACAGGACGAGCGGCAGCTGCAGTCTGTCCTCGAAATTAAAAGCCGCAGACGCGCTTGGAGCAACAAGCAATATATGGGCGGCGCTCTGGTCAAAGACATGGGTCTCTGCACTCCTGCGAGGAGCTCGCCTCTGGCCCGCTATGAGCCGATCAATGCTAGCGACCTGGCTGAGACGCGTTCGGCGCAAGTAACTGTGCTGGAAGGCGTTATAGGAAGGCCAAAACGGGGACTCGTTATTACGACGGCGGAGTCTAACATCATGCGCCTCTTCCCTGTGTGCGAAGAAGACGAGGAAGAGGAAGATCCAGCCCCGCCTTACCAGAAGGTGATCGATGACCCTCCGCCTTTGACGCATATGCACGAGAAGGACGAGGACTTGATGATAACGGCAGTGCCGACGGTGCGACTGGTCGAAAGCCGAGGCTTGGAGGAAGGAGAAAACGACGTCGTTCTTCCACTCCCTCTGCAGCTTCAGCGCCATGCTGTCCCCATTCGCCCTCGGACGCGTAACATGACGCAAGGAAACACCGGTGCTGCGTACCCCCGTATTCTTGAACCAGAAACAGAGAAACTAGGCTTAAGCGTCTTGGAACCCCAGACCAAGGTGGAACTTTTTGATGTGTATCATAGCGAGGAAGATGAAGACGGCCCCGGCATAGGAGACGTCGAGCTGGGACTGAATGGCTGCGGAGGAAAACACTCGGAATTTACCCTGGGAATGGATATACCTGAGCCTTTTACGATGGGCATCGGCGGCAGGCGGTTTGATCACGACGAATGGATATCGGTCGCCAACGCGAGTGTCCCTTCCTAATGAAAACGACAGCCGCCTGCGCCCATGCTTACATCGTTTGTGCGGTCTTGGAAGCATTAGTTCATTTCTTTTCGGTTTTCTTATCTTGAACTGTGCATAGTTTATTGTTCTCTTGCATTCACACTGTAACATATTTGCGCACATGTACATCTGCATTACGTCCCATCGCATCATTCTCATTCTACTCGACTGCCTCACTCATGCATGATGACTCAAAATTAGCAGTAGCCTTATTCCTGCACGGTTCCCCTCTGCTCATTGCTGTATATACCTGCTTTTCATTGTTCATTGTTACCTCTTGCTGGTCTCCATCGCTCATCCCTGAATTCTGGACCTCCGAGCCACAATGGACACTCCTCACATCTTCCCTCTTTATCTTCGTGTCGTACACATAATGATCTTTCGCTCACCTTGTACATTTCTTTGTCCATGCGCTTGCATGCTCTAATGCTCCTCTTCGCTTGTTCATGGCTCCCTTCCACGCGCTCTCACGTGCCTCCACGTAGAGCGTCCACCAACTGACAAATCTTCTGTCAACTAGTGTATAACGCCCCAGCTGTAGTAAAAGGTCACCCTCGTGTACCTAGTATCTATAACAATGATTCTGTTTGCTTGCTATACTATGCATAGTGATCCCACATGCGAAAATGCTCGACGACGTGGCGATATTCGCCTCCAGTTGCGTAGGGGTGTCATGGGTCCTAGGCGTTCAATAGATTCGAGTATTAAGAAGTTCTACTGTATACACTGTACGATCGATCAGGGCGAAACAAGTAAACATAACATGATCATTGCGAGCTAATGAGCAAGTCAAACCATGCAGTATTGGTCAATGGGCAAGTGGCACCCTTCCCTTATAACCTCGGCTTTATCTTGGCCTTGAGGCCCGAAAGCATATCGATGGTGGCCTCAGCCTCGTACTCGATGCGGTGTACGAGCTCTGCACAGGTAGGGCAGTCATTGATAAGGCCAACGCTGACGCTAGCGCTCCATATTCCGTAGTCCGGGTCACCATTCTCGTATGCGAGTTTGCCTCGTACACCAGCCACTAGATGTTCGACGTCTTTGAACTTGGCGCCTCCGGGCCTATGCTCTATAGCGACAACTTCTTTCGCCACAGCGTTCTTAAATACCCTGGCCGAGTTGCGCATGGTGCGGAGAATATGGATGGTGTCTCGCTCGTCAGATGCGATAAGCTTGGCTTTGAGGTTGGGATGAATGGGACTGCCATGTTTTATGACAGTCAGAACTAGTACTAAAGTGCAGCTTGAGCTACACACCTTTCTACGGTGCACATAAAACGTGTACCTGGTTTTCGAAAGTTAGCAGATAACGACAGAGAACAAGGTGGACAATTACCCATGTTGGCGCCCTGCGAGTCGGATTAGTATATGTCCGTAGCAACATGAATAATCATGGTACTAACACATGCTCCCAAGCTCAATGCGGCGACCAATCCTCTCCCATCGGCAATACCTCCGGACGCGATAAATGGGGTTTTGAGTTCTTGCGCAACGCGCGCGAGCTAGGGGGACGATTACAATATGCCGGATAACGTTGAAGTGTAAATATTACCAAGACCATCCCGCCAATATCGTCTTCTCCGCAGTATCCGGCACCTGAACGACGCATGAGCTATGAATTGAGTATGAAACAAAGGAGGTATGCGTACATTCGAATGTATCAATGCTCAAAAAGTCGACTCCAAGACGCTCGGCAGCCTACAGGGTCCAAGATCAGTGGGCTGAATCATACAATCTATGTTGGACACACCTTTGCGTGACGAATGCTAGTGCACTTATGAATGACAGTACAATTGTGGGACTTAAAATATTGGATCAAAGGCCCGGCTGACGAACACGGTTAGACCAACCGCCTAGCATGCGCTACAAATTATACGTACGGCTGTTGCCTGCGGTCTCGAATATTCTTACACCCTCTTCCACAGCAACCTGAGCGTATGCAGCATAGTCAGGAGGGTTTATTGCGGGAAGCAGCGTGATGTTCACGCCGAAGTTATTCGGCGTCAGCTGTCGTACCCTCCTGATTGCGACGCGAAGTGCCTCCGGGTTAGGTTGGGTCAAGGCAGTGAGGATCCCTAGACGTCTATCAGCTCAGTTGCCACACACGAAAAAATAGATAAATACCTAAAGCCCCCGCGTTGGATACCGCTGCCGCAAGTTCAGGATGTCCGACCCTGTGATTTCATCTTGAACATTGATCATGGACAAAAAGCAGCCGAAAACTAGCTACCATTGCATTCCTCCTTGCACAAGAGGGCTGGAGAAAATTTTAGTGGCACAGTTGCATGAACTGAGATGGGAACGTACATTCTTATACCCAGTTTCTTGGTCAACACGGTTTCGAGCATGGCTAGTCCGAGATACAGGCCAGCGATACCTCAGATAAAATGTGGTTGACGGAATTTACTCAGGGCTACGTGGAGGATGAAGTAGAGAGAGATAAGTCAACGCCTCTCAAATTATAACTTCAGGTTCTTGTTGCCACTGTGATGGCGACTGTGTACGTCCCTTGATGCGCGCCCGCGGCGAATTGGTTAGGACGGCCGTTACTGACGTGTACGTTATGACAACCGTCCTGTATGTTTCGTCGGTATGAGTGGCATAACTCACTCAAGTCCAAAGTCGTTCCTACGTACATGGTCAGCTCCTTCATGGGTCTCTTGAACCAATTGTTGGCTGTCTCCGCTGTGATATGAGTCAGGAACCATGTTCGACTACACTGTGGTATATTCTGAGTAAAAGAAGAATTTGTGTTGTCTTGCAGTGAGAGTCTTGATCAACACACGAATGCCATTCCCTACGCTTGACAGTGAATGTTGAGAGGAGATGATGTACTAGTCGAACCTTCGTCGTTCGCGAGTTTCCGGGGTCCGGCCGCATGAATTATTCTCCGCGTCTGCTGTAGTCGCCGGCGTCAAGGCAGCTCCTTCCTCGAAGTGCAACTGCAAGCATCGAACTCTTCGCAAACCTTCACCAGAGACGATGACAATACGAAGCCGATGACAAAAGACACAAAACGAATATCTATCACTTCGCGATACAAGTCGCACCGCCTTGGGTGCCATGGTCGGAGATGAACGACCGCGAATTCCCACTGGACTCGAATATACAGATTCTTGAACTCGAGGCTGGTATATAGGCCGGCGCATCTTCCGATGTGAAGGCATTGCCTCGCCTATTGTACATGCCTCTTATAGAAGTGAGTAGTGGTAAACTTGATATGTTGCAATGTTGGTACTGATGTACCCTGTCAAACGGTATAGTCTTTGTACCGCGATGACCGCCGTAGATCACGGAACCTCTATCTCATGGGAATATTGCCCTTGTGGCAAAGCTCGTCCTATAAATTGAGCTGCTTTCTTAAGAATGCCTTTCGAGATCGCTTGTTCAGTCCCGTTTCACCTCGAAGGATGCGTCCTCAGTCTGAAGAGCTGAGAAAGGCAAGTTGCGGTCCTCATCTGATAGTGATGAGTATATAACGCTGACTAACATACGATGATTCATCTTAGACGAATGGCGATAGCGGAAAAAGAGGGTGGTCAACTGTATGCTCACATCTGGAGCGACGAGATTATGCCGTGACTAGGAAGTATGACGAAGACATTAGTACGCTCCTGATAGTCGTATGATGATAGTTTCGTTGTCTTTATTTCATAGTTCTGACGCGTCCATCTCGACAGGCAGGCCTTTTTTCGACCGTGCTAACAGCATTCATCGTTGAATCATATCAGTGGTTGCAAGAAGACTATGCTCAGACATCTGCTCAGCTACTGACAGTCGCTGTCTCTTTACTTCAACGACCGCAGACGAATGTCTCCGCGCCAGTACAGACGCCCTCCTCTCCATCTACTCCCGCACCCTTAGTCGTGGCTATCAATGTGCTGTGGTTTCTGAGTCTTGTCCTCAGTCTAGCATCCGTCATACTTGGCATCATGGTCAAACAGTGGATGCGAGAATACCATGGTGTTGAGGAGGAGTCTCCAGAACACGCGCTTTGGCTTCGTCAAATCCGCTACCAGGCCCTGAAGGCATGGAAGGTCCCAATCATAGTCGTGTCACTTTCCACATTGCTGGAACTCGCGCTTCTCTGCTTCATGGCAGGCCTTATCCTCCTTCTCTGGTCACTACATCTCACCCTTGCCATCATAGTTTCTACTGCCGTCGGCGTTCTCATCTTGATCGCTGCGACAGCAACCTGCATGCCTGTGTTCTTCCCAAACTGCCCGTATAAATCCCCAACTGGATGGTGCTGCGTCCTTCTCTGGGATGCGCTTGTTTGCTGCCTCTACCGTATTTTGTGGAGATCAGGATGTATCCATCAGTCTTCGTATCTCTCCTGTCTTATGCGACACGCAAAGACGAGAGGATGGAAGGAGAGGGACTTGCAGTACAATCTCAGTAGCGAGCTTCAGACACGCTGGGGAGGGGAGCAGACCATGGATGATGATTTGAAGCTCGAAGCCCTCAAACTGTCTCACCTCGCCGATGCCATGGCGTGGGTGAGGGAGAAGACTCAGAACGATCAGATGTGTTCCGACGTGTACTCGGACGCAGAGTTGTCTGATCCGGGTTACAATTCTCGTATCTGCCTTCTCGCACCCATCTATGCGTTCTGCCATCACAAATCCTTGGACCCTTCACGTTTCATGCGCGAGCAATGGTATCGGTACCTCCCTGCTCATGGTCGTCATGGTGCATTTGTATTTCTCTCATCAGGCAGCCTCGATGAATGGAACCCCTGGCAAATTTTCCATGGAATCCCAATTCTCGATGTTCTGAGCACTATGCTACTTCGACGCACAGAGGCAGTCGTGGACAAGATTCTTTCTCTCGATGCGGACGCGGAGAAGCATGGCACGGAATTGCTGCACGCTCTGATAGGTGCATTGTGTTTCTTATACCATGCCACCAGGATTATCCCTACCTCCACATTGCTCAACGAATTCGTCGGCTTCCTTACTTCCCTGCACAACCGACTTGCTGATCCTCGAGAGCTATATGACGAGTTATTTCCCAGTCTCCGGACGTTCTGCGTACAGATCATCCAGCACTTGGGGTCAATCGAATTTATAGAACATGAGATATGCGGTACGTTTCTAGGTATGACTCTGAGCTTGACAGTCACTTATATGCGCCATTTCAGTGGACCTGAGATACAGGAGCATGACGTTCGCGCATTGCACACGAGCAGCTCTGCACGTATACTTGCGCAACCGCACTGAGATGTCCCGAGAGAACTGGCATCTGTTCATCACTTTGACAGACCTTGCTCTGGCAAAGTGTTCCTCCCGCAACCCTGGCACTCATGAGGTAGACGAGATGAAAGCGCTACTTCAGTGCATGGATGAAGCACTCCAGATGGTCCTAGACTCGCCGCTGCGCAACTGTGGATATTACGATCAATTGCCCTGGATTGAGACCTTGATCAAGAGCCCGACTACCGTGTTCAAGCATATGCCCATTTCATTGCCGAAGAACATCCATAAGATCAACAAGTACACCGCCCTAGCTGCTTCTCGAGGCAGTCTCGAGAAACTGCGCCAACGCTGGAATATCGTGGCAGACAAGAATATTTACTTGGCCTCCAAAGACCGCTCAGACGATACAACATCGATTACTACCGAGACAGGGGATACGGATACGACGGTGTACGAACAAGAAGCTCGAGTTCTACGCACAGCCGCATCAACTTCTGCGTCAGATGTCGTCGTGAGCCCAGCAGGTTCCGATATCGAAGAAGATGGTTCTTCAACGACTAATGTGACCAGCAGGAACTCTTCCGGACATGACATCAGCGTCTCCTCAGCCACGTCTGCGCACGACATTTCTGACTCCGGGGAGAGACTGCCCGATGATACGCGTGTTATTACTGCCTCGCGGACGAATCCTCGTCAGAGCTTGATAACAGAGGCAAGAGAGACGCTGACAGGAGACAATACATATGAGAAAAGGCTACATACACTACCCGGTCTTTGCTCCGGACTCTACCTCGCTGTGCCTACGGAGGACGATGGTCAGAACAGTAACATGGCATCATAGACTTCCCGCTCGCGGTCGCTTCTCTTGTTGGTTTAATGACTTGTACTTCCTTCATGTGGGATATAGTAATCGTTTGTGAAGCGGCACTGCGTCAGCATTGGGCCTAGAAAGCAAGCCGAATTTGGCTAAGTATTCCCAAATATAGTAATATGCCAGCTTGGGTTCCAAATAGCAACAAACAGGCGACCTCTCCTGTCTGTGGCTGAACGGAATAATGTACAAATGGATATGGATACAGCACACAACAGAGTGAGGATACAGAAACGGATGACTGGAAATACAAAGCGATGTTGGTTCGCCATCACGCAGGAAGTACCCGGAAAAGTACAGAGGACTCGGTTACTTCGTCAATATCACCGACGCGAATCTACGACCGGATTAGTGAGGTCAGAGAGAATAAAGTATACAACAGCTTACCTGGGGAGAATGAATGTGTTCAGCCGTGTGAGAGACGTTGGGTGCTATCCAAACGTCTTCGAAACCACGATATGCTCCAATGGTCGCATTGCGGATCCTATGGACGGATTAGGATTCGGACAAGTATGTGAAGCGAATGCACTGAACCTGTATACTCCCGTATGACCATTGCAAGGTTCAATGTCCCATTCGATGCCCCGGTCCTCCTCATTTTCCCGATTGATGCGGAGCGCCATTTGTTCGAAGTAGACGGGCAAATCGTCGATGATAACAACATATCGACCGGAATCACGTCGACGAATGAACCACTGAAAGGAGTTGACTGAGTCCCGTGAAAGAGGTTGCATTCCGCCAAACATACCTTGGGGGCCGCAGAATCGCGAGGTAACGTAACAACTAGGGAAGGATCAAACTCAGAGAGCTTGCCCCTCCCCAACGGTATACCGCTGACGGTCGTGATTTGGTAATAACCACTTCGGAGTGTCTGCGATTTGCAGGATGGGGTATAGAGCTCGTCGTCGGAGCGATCCGAGATATCGTCAAGGATGCCAGAGTGCATGACTGAAGAAGAGTGATAAGAGATAGGAGGTGGTAGGGGTGGCCTTTCGCCGGGAAAATGCTCGTTTGAGGCGAACATACCTGCTGTCAAGACCCATTATATATAGTCATGCTACTGCGCTGCCATGTCCCAAGTCACTGTATCCCGATCGTACTAGCCCTCCCGAGCTTATTCTGGACAGCAATTGCACAGACCGTGTCGCGCGAATTGGGGAGTCGACATCGAGCGGCCCCCAAGACATTCTTCATGAGGCATTTTGGGCACGTAGAGAGTGCTACTATGCAATGTGAGTAAGTGTATGGCCTGAAACGAGTCTCATGTGTCTCGAAGTATTACACACGAAAGACTCGAGGCGTTCTGTCGTCCTGAGTAAATCAGCTTCAATCCTGGACGTCCTGCTACTTTAACGACTCACGTTGTGATACGCAGTGGTGGCGTGAATCACTTCATATCCTGGAGGTCAGTAAGACCTAGACTCTTGCACCATAGACCTATCCTCTCTGGCGAGACTGGCGGCGCAGACGAATGTTGGGGTTGTGTTTAGCGCCTAACTTTTAGTACCTCAGGTACCGGCGCTCGTTCTAACCCTCCGTTCCCCATCGCAGTCCTCAAAGCCAAGTCTGGAACAACCAACTGACGTGTTCAAGCTGGTTTTTACACTTTTCTACATCGTTCCATTGAAACAATCCGACGTTTTTCGAATGGTCAAGGCCTCGAGCAGCATCCGCAAGGCAGCTCACAGTGAGCTGCCTTGCGGATGCCCCGGATGTTCAACGTTCATTCGAGGTTAATCAGGCAGTGAGCTGCTCACTGCCTGATAGCCTCGAATAAATATCGGGCAGAATACAATGTCTTTCATAAAATACTGTGAGAGTCCGAACTCCCAGTATCTGATGAAGGACGCCTTGCACGGCTTGAGAGAGTATGGTGCTAATTAGCATATTATATGTTTTATACTCTTTGAAGAATGGCAATATCACTTGCTGTCAGCACGTAACAATCTATTTTCTGTCATAGCTCTATCAGAATGTAAGTCTCTAAACCTCGTATCTCGTGCGTTTTATTCTCAAAAAATGCGGAAAATAGCCAACAGGATGAATGCAAGCTGACTACATAAACCGTGGCTACTCCTGCGTACTCGGAAGTGCCATCCAGCGCGACAGACATGTCTCCTTTCCTCCGTCTTCTGTCCACCGTTTCCTTTTTCTTGACATCATCTTCGTATCCCCTCGCAGCGACAGCCAGCACAGCCGTAAATTTCACCAACCCTGTGACGATTACCACGTTTGGCCTGACGAACTACCGGGTCGGAGTACCATCGGGAGAACTCAGCGTCCACCTAAACTCTGCGCCCATACCTGTCGTTACGCTTGAGAATGACGGCGCCCCTTCGGTCTGTCTGAAGTGGCCATAACGCTTTTCTGCACCAGTAAAACTGAAAATTCTGCTTTGGAAATAGGACAATGCACGCTGGGCCATAGAATTACTCTCAGACGGACACTATCACATGCACATCGTCGCTTTCAACGGCGCTGTCACTAACAGCAGTGTATTCGCCGAGGCGCCGACTCTTTCTGAGCCACAAGAGTTCTCCATAACTGCATATCAAGACGACAATATCTTCGTGTAAGCGTTTCTATACTTCGTTATTCATCGCGTCATAAAATGTGATTCTCCGGTCATAGTATACAATCCATTGGCCAGGAAGGAGTTTGGAATGTCGGCAAGAGTCTGGGAGATCAGGTAGCGTTGTATTGGAAGCCCCTAATAAAATACCAGCTGACTGCCTGTGTGCCAGCTTGATGTACAGGCATTCAAGGCTCACTCCACTCAGATGTTCAAGATTGCCTCGATTATGAACACCGCCGGCGGGGTCGTACCGAAGGTGCCTTAGAGTATCGTATATCTATCCGAGACTTGCAGTTTAGAGAATCGCTGGGGCACATATGAACCAGCCGACGCACAGCCTTGCGGGACTCTGAGGACTAGCTGTATTAAAGAAATTTAGGTAGCCGACAAAACAAGAGCACGAGACAATCAATTAAAATCCACAATTTCAACGGTACAGACGTAGACATTAGCGGCTAAGACAAATTATCAAGGTAGAGCTGGTCCATACGTTTACGCCAGTGAGGATCGTTACATGCTAGGTCGCAATCCGCCGCCGCGTGCAAGGAGGACAAGCTGCCTACGGGAGTGTTAGGAGGAGGCGAGAGGGCGGACTCGCTGCGCCGTGACGAGGTGGGAGATAAGCAAGGGGTGCTCATAGAGGGCGAGCGGTGACGCGCATTTGATATGGGCATAAGGGTGGGGCGACGAGCGAGGCCCGGTGCTGGCGTGCCCCCTACTAATGACGACTCAGACACTGGCGGCGACGGTGACGGGAAATATGGAACCCCGTATTGAAAGTATGAGCCCGGAGAGGCTATCGCGGGTTGCATGCTGTTATACGGGAGGAACGTTATGGCGTTGTCTTGCGGGAAGGTGGGTCCACCGGCAGGCTGTAACAACAACGGGATAGGAGGATAGCGATATACGGCAGGAGACGACGAGGATTCTGAAAACAGCTGATCGATAGGCGGAAGGGGAGTTGAGGCCAGTGTAGCCGAAGAAGGCATAATAGGTGGTAAGCATAAGCCCACGTCTGCTTCCGCAGAGGGTCTTTGGGCTGCCCATGGGCCGCTCATGAATGCCTCATCCGGGTCCATCCTCGTTATTAAACGCGGTGAAGATATTTCCGGGGTTGGAGGCGTTGATGCTGCGGCGGGTAGAAGGTCGTCGTTCCTAGGGCTTTGTGGGGGTAGCGTCTCGCCGGGATTACGTTTGGAAGGAGACCGCTGAGATGGGGGATACGTTGGGACCACAATGTTACTGTAAGACGCCGCACGGGGCCACGTGCATCCATCCCGCTTACGCCAGGCTTCGTCTGTAGGAGTTGTTTGAGGATGCCATGTAGTCCCTGCCTTCAGCATCTCCTCCTCCTCTCGAGTCAGCCAACCATGTTTTGCTTGACGATGGCGAGTCATGGTCCCGGAATCGCAGGACTCATAACCGCAAAAGACACCATTGTCGATGTTATCGCACACAAGTTTAATCCTACGGCTAGGGAAAATCAGACGCATCACACCAGCTGTGTCTTGAGACGCTTACTGAGTCCTAACATGGGTCTGCATGTTCGACTTCTGAGTGAATGATTTATGGCACAGTGGGCATTCGTGTTCCAACCTATATGATGTCAGGACAAGATCCAAATTTTATTTTTAAAGATCCACGCACTGTTCGTCAACGACGTGTGTCTTGAGGTGGCGCCTTATATTGTAGATACCCGAGCTCTTCAGAACGCTGCCACAGTTCGCGACACCGCATTTCCACCGGGCAGGTTGCTGTTGACACCGTACCATAAGTGTCTTCCAGGCTATGGGGCAGGATCGGTGACGTACCCCTGGTTCATTCATCTCTCCCGCTTTATAATATCTCTCCACGAGGATATCGATATCTACCTCAGTCATGACGTTTCTCGTGCGGCTAGTTTTTCTTCTAATCGCAGCGCCGACTCGTTTTGAAGAAGAGGTTGATTTTTTGCCCCCGCGACGAGGGGAGGATTTATGACGAGGAGAGCGGGCCATGACGAAAGTAGCAAAGGGGCATACAAACACAACCGTATTCTGTGTCGCCTTTCATACTCCCTCTGCCGCCGGGATCCCTGACAAAAATCCAAGCTGGATTGTTCCCTAAACAGGTTTCTCGCATCAAGCTGTGCTGATGATGATTTACGCCGACCACTGTATTTGCCCTGGAGCGGTCGAGGACAAAAGAATGATATTGTATTCACCCTAAATCCACGCCATGAGTCGCCGTGAGACAGAAAACAAAGGTTGCCACACTACGAGACCCTGAGGGATTTTTTGGAACGTGAGATGATTGGATGGTACGCGAGAGAAGCACTCACGAGGGAATAACGAGCCGTACTACGACGCTCGATTGCAAAGATCTGGGAACATTCACGTCAAAGAGAGCCGCGTCGATGATTATCATATCGCCTAGGATGGATAAGCTTGACATTTGGGCTCGGCCGCGAGGATACTAGGGCGAGGGGTCTATCAAAATAAATCAATAGTCAGAACACTGTCGGAGTGTTCCCTTCTAAATGTTGGCAGTGTAACGAGGGGCGTGCTGATGAGTACAAAGACTGTTAGAATCGGGAACAATCGCTTTGCCCGAAGGGTATCGCGCGGACGATTTTAACCGCCTGCGATAGAGAGACCGGCCACCGCAATCATGGACATCGGCCACACTCTTCATGGGTGTAGAGGATGCTTGACAGGCATAGAGGCTCGTATGCACTGTCTCTTGCCTGCGATCTAGCAGAGAGGGCATTTATCAGTCTCGACGATAGGCGACAGAAGGAGCGAAAATACTTCACCGCTCGTCGCATCCCATCGGCCCCCCGTTCAGCGTCCGACAGGTTCCTAGGATCCCGCATGCTCCCAATGACTGGTTGCATACTTCCATCACATCGTTGTACTCCATCTAGGTCCTGCGGCTCCGGAAACGAGTGCGTCGGACCCCTACCTCGACTCGTAACTCATTCGAACCAATTGAAACGACGCCTCGCCCCTATGAAATTTCTCCGAGACCTGTGTGAACGATAACATATTCAGTTTGTATTTGTCACGGACCTTTGGGACGGAATGGGAGGCTCACGTAACCCAGGCAGTCGCAGGACCCGAAACACCACCAGGACGAGGAGCGGGTCCCCGCCCACTTTCACGCTTCTCTCCACTATTGTCGTCAGTCTTTCTTACGATGAACAAACGTAGTACCCACCATTAGACGGCGGCAATACTCATGAATATGAAGGCTATCATTCGAACTTCGAAGGAAGGACCAGACGAAACAGATGCTCGTGAGATTGAAGGGCAACTACAAAGGGGCGGGGGAGACATGTCGTACGTGACCTTCATGCGCCGGAAGGCTTTCAGTGTTGGCTCATAGACAGCGCATCTTACAGACGATGTGGCGTCGCCCGATGACTGATTGTCGCCACCTACGATTTCAATGAGGTTGACCAGGGAGCTCCTGTCTTATACGGTACGCCAAATGTTCTACCTTCGTCTACGCAGCGGTCGGAGCTTGGTGCATCGGAAGACCGGCTGGTACACACACCCGGGGGGCATGCCTCGTATCAGACTCTAAAGGAGTTACTGCTTGTCGATCTCGTTGTACGGCTGGGCAATCATCAACGCGGTAGTTCATTGCGATGTCAATGAAAATTGTGAGACGGCGGCCCATGTCTCGTGGATATATGCTGGGGGGTCATGATACCTGTCAGTCGTGATTGAGTAGTACAACTTCCCCTAGACGATGGCATTTCACATACCACAAATTCCTGAAAGGACGTCAGCTAGGTCCTTCTACACGGTGTTAACGTGCCATTGGCTGTTTTGCTAAGTCATTGCCAGATATCGTCTCGCCGAAGACCGTGTACAATCTATCGCAGTCAGGACGGCCAGCCTGTTGTCGTTGTATCGACCACAATATCAATGGAAAAGTGTCAACGCCGCGGGTACGAGGAACTCACGACATGTGAGAATATTATTAGATGTATGAACGTACATCGACGGCGTCCCCTTCGTAGCTGCAAGGGTAAATTGATAGTTCAGAATCCTGTGTTAGCGAATCATTCCGACTTCCTATTCTCTAGCCTATGAAATAACCCTTTTCATGTGAGCTATGAGGTGCACTGTTGAACCTCCCAGTTCACATGATGAAGGAGTTTCATAGACAAGAAAACCAGCTGGTGTAACAAGTGAGTTTTCATTGAAATCCTCAGTACATCACCTTAATGACCTTGTGTGCATGCTGGGGCCTTCTATAGGTTTCCTGATCAAGGGAATAAATCATGGACCAGGGGAGGAGTATCAAAATCTCGAGAGAATACACACCAGGGTATGCAGCTGCCACTCACATATCTATTCCTCTTGGAATTCTCGATGAGATACTGATGAATAATGGCCTCCGCTGTAGGTCCCACTTCGCCTGGCGCAGCATCATCGACGCTTGAAGGACAGTGCACCGATCGATCTTGAAGACCCAAGAGGATCGGTAACAACATTGAATTGCTGAGGTACCGCGAATCCTACTGTGTCCGATAAGTCTGGCGGCGAAATTACCTTGAAAACGGAAGGAGACAGGAAGGGTCACTGATCAATCGATCACCGCGACATCTGCAACGACGAAGCTTTGAAGATGCACAACACAATCTCCGTAAGTTCGTCATTCCTCCGATGCATGACGCAGCAACTTACGACGTACCTATCCAAGACCATACATCGGACAAGTCTTCGACGATGTAGATGAAGACATGGGCAGATCAGATAGCGCGGTCGTCTCGAAACGGTAGATCTCCGACACAATAAAAGTGCGTTGCTCATCCGTCTCTGGCAAGCCCCTCCCACCAGTCCGGCCTCCCGAGAACGTTATCCCTTCACGAAAGATACCGGTGTACCCCATCAAGCTTTTGTCCGGGCCCACGAGAGACTTGGAGGCGGTTGAGCCGGCGAGGATGAGAAGCGTAGCGAATCTGGAGGACCGCTGCAAGCGAAGACCGTAGGTTCTAATGCCGATGTTCTGGTGATGTCACGACCCGATATCCAGGAGAAAGTGATGATCGTCGAAGCTGTAGACTAGTCTGGATGGACGGCATGAAGGCAGATGAAGACTTTGAGTGGTCAAGCGGCGAAAGGAACTGCACGCTCCGTCGGAGGTCGCGAGCGCGCACCGCAATCGAGAGTCAGGACCGTGAGTAGAAAGATATCACCGGATTCGCTGCTCGATACACAAATATACCTTGTCTTCGTTAATTCGAAAGGATCGCCGTATCGACATTGTGGTTTCGTTCAAGCGGATAGACTTGGTGCGAATGTTGCGGCATGTAAAAAGCAGCGAATTCGAAAGCGATACGATTGAATACAGCGACGATCAACCAAAAATACATGTTGTACAATACAGTACTTGCGGTTCATATAATACACAGATAATTTACTTGTCCTTTGATACAGCGCATGATGCTTGCGGACTTAGTTTAGGGAAATTATCGCTACAACGTACCGCCCCGGGCGCGTGTCAGCCTCCGCGAAGCCGAGCTCACAGCTGGGGTGGCCTCATGTTGCATGTCGGCAGCGACATGCGCCCAAATGCCATGGGGGTTGAGCCATGAGAGGGGCCTGAGCAGCTCTCTCATGGCATCGTCGCCGGACTGGCCGCGCGCCTCCGGGAGCTTGGCGCGAATATACGCGACTGGCTCGTCGCAGTCGGTGGCGTGTACGATCGATGCCCCGGACTTCTTCTCTGGGGCTGGTAGCCGGAGTCAGCTGATCAAGCGTAGGAATTCATGGCCGATCGAGGCACTCACGTCTGTTGTATGGCACCGTTCCACGGAGCTCGTCGAAGACGGAATGTTCGCTACGTAAAGCGCTAAGCTCATGCTTCTGGGGTAGCTTTAAGTGGAGACTCACTCGTACAAGAAGAAGGGGTGCTCTTGTAATTGCGGAAGCCGAAGGCGGTCAGTAGGTACGACTGCCATCAGCTATGGGAGTCAATCGCCGAGGAACATCAGCCAACGAGCTAATCGCGCAGTAATAACACGTAACTTACCCTCGTTATCAGATCCACCTGCTCAGGGCTTAGCCACGAAGGCCCGCGATACTCGACGTAAGGCCGCTTGTCCGGCGGATTTGCCTGCCACTTCAGGAAGTAATGCAGGGCGCGCTCGTCGGGAAGTAGCGACTGGAGACCGGAAAGCGCGCCATTGTGAGTTCCGCGGATTTCAATGAAGAGGAGGGAGCGGGAGAAGCACGCACCTGACCCGTAAAGATATCATATGCCAGGTGCCCGAGTGTCCACCAGTCGACCATGGGGCCGTACGCCTCGCGCCTGTGCACCTCGGGGGCCATGTATTCGAGGGTGCCAATCCACCTGTTTGAGTAAACCCGCCTCCAGTCGAGCGGCTGTCCGAGGTCCGCTTTCTGCAGGCCGAGCATCTGTTTGTCAAGGCTGTCCCCAGGCGCTTGCCATGCATGTCCAAAGTCGGTTATGCGAAGATGGCTGCCTTCGAGCTCGAGACCTGGTCCTAGTGATATGAGGACGTTTTCAGGCTTGAGATCACGATGCATGATACCCATACTGTGTAGGGAGTCGATCCCAAGAGCCTATGAATAGGAACGGTCAGCGGAAGAACCCGCGAAGATACGGGGAGATCGTCGACGTACCAGCTGGGCTATCCAACGTTTGCTGATATCTTCGGGGATACCATGACTGCTGTGAATGTATGCTTCTTCGAGCACTGAGAAGAGATCTGCGTGCATGACGTCCTATGAGGTTGATAAGGTCGCACATAGTCAGATACGTCACGATCGGATGGCGAAACGCGACTCACCATGACGAAAAAGATACGTGTCATGTCTTGGACGACGCCGTGTACCTCCATGAGCCAGCTCCTTTCGCACCTATCGGCCTCGGCAATCCGCTGATACGCACGCAGCTCTGCCAGCATGACGCGCAGCAATTCCTTGTGCGGGCTTGTCCGTACGGAGGACTTGAAGAAAGTTTTCGCACACACAACGCTGCCTGTCGCCCGATCCCATGCTACGTAGGGGCGGCCGCAACTGCCTTTCGCAAGGGGTTTCGTGAAAACAATCGGCCCGAGCGCTGGGCTTGACGAGGAGAGCGCCCTTGCCCTCGACTTTTTCGTGTCTGAGAGTGACAGGGACCCGAGTGGCAGTGAATCGACGTCGTCTGACGTAGGCGGGGAAATTGGTGAGCTGATGGTTACGACAGTAGCAGATTTCTGTGGTGAGACGACGCGCGGCGTCGTGGGCGAGTCTTCCGTTCCCTCAGACTCGGACTCCGAGCCTGAGGCAAGGGCGGGGGTGGGTTCGGGGATCGTCGCAGGCGGTGTCCATTGGGGGATTTGTATCCTAAGCGGCGAGCCGATTGCATGGTTGATGCGTTTCCGCGACGGGCTGGACGGGGGAGACCGCGGGGCGATCGACATTGTATAGTGATAGCTATCTGCAGGCCGTGATGTGCAACGTGAAGAAGAGTCCTAGAGCGATCAACAGGGGAGATCGAGAGGGAGAATGAGCTTAAGAACACGATGGTGGCCACTCTTTGTAGTATGCGGACTTTGTCCGATGGCCACAGAGATAGCCAGATGAGGGTTTACATGTGATCAGGGCCACTGGGTGGCTGCCTTCCCTGCTGGCCTCATATAACGCCCGGCAAACTAGACAATTTGTGGTGTGAGATGATCACAAACAACTATTAGCGGTCACGGAACAAGGAAGAAGTCCCTGCAGATACCATGAATGGGGAAACGCGGGGTCGGCGACAGTTCCCAGCGAAAATTTGGTAAGTTTTCCAGGAGCCCGCTGGCAAGCAGATGTCGCCCAAAGCGCAGCCTCGCGCCGAGTTCCAACGATTCGCGGGAGCCACACACAATCGTCCGAAGCACTGTGGGGAGAACTAGGAACGCCATGTTGCCTGTGCATGGCCCTCCATCATCGAAAGTGGACCACGTATTATGTTTTGTGATGATCACTTTTGCTTGCGTTTGTGGTTTCGCGAAGACAAAACACTTCAAGAATAGAGATGGAGCCAACAAAACTCAGGGGTATGGTGATCATCGAGGTCAAGGTGAAAGAGAGGTCAACGCACAGACCCGTTCGCGACCTCGCGGCCGCTTAATGGGCGTTTAATGCCACGTGTTTCGCCGACGCGCGTTATGCGAATGCGCGTGGGCCAGTTCCTGCTCGTCTCCATCCACAACGTTCAGAACGACCAGAGTGCTATCTCTGCATCTTACGCGATGTCAGAGGCGGGGGACGCTGCTGCGCCGCGCAGGTCGCAAAGGGAACGCAAGAAAGCGTCTCATTTTGTCTCAGGTGCGTCCGCGTTCTCCAACACGCGACGCGACTCACCCCCGCTAGCAGCCGAGAGTCAGTCCAACAAGAGGAAGCGGTCGCAAGGTTTGAGCGAGGACGAAGCGGAAAGCTCTCTGTCTGAGCTCGAGGCATCCGATGCTGAAGAACAAGACGCTGATGTTGAAGAAGACTTTGCGGCTCCACCGCGGAAGCCCAAGGCGAAGCAGCCTTCCGACAAGCCCCCTCCCAAAAAGCGGGGTCCCCCAGCCGCAAAGAAACCTAGGACTGCCAAGAATGCCGCTGCGTCTTCTTCCAAACCAAAGAAACCCGCCACAGGGAGAAGAGGAAGGCGACCGGCCACTGGTGCCAACTTTGATGCAGACCAAGTCGCGAAGGACACGAAGATAGCCAATGATAACACGTTGTTCAGTGCGTTCTACGCGTTTCAAATGACTTTTCAATGTTGAATGATATTGTATGCGCCCTACAGACGCGATCATGAATCCTGCTGCAGCATTGCAGACGACTGCGGAAGACTTCCTGGATTCCCTTACTCAGACGGCGGAACCGTCACAGGCTGAGTTAATCACTTGTATACTCCGTGCCTGTGGGTGTAACCATACCCTCAATGCCGACGAGGCCCTTGACTATGATGGCGTTCTGGACGCGCTCGACCATATCACCGAAGCACTGAAACAGGTATGTCGCCACCTGGACCTCCTCGGTGATGGAGCTGTACTGACAAAAATACTTATAGGACGATACACCCGTATACCCGCTTACGTCCAAACTACCCGCCTTCAAGAAATTTCGGAAGTCGTTGTCCGAATTCCTCTCCCGCCTCATTTCCTCTGCCGCAGCTTTAGAACTTCTATATACCACAGATCTACTGACTACATTGCAGACATGGGTCGTTGCAATGTCATCCAGCCACCTCCGAGCATTCAGACACACCGCCACGGTTGTTGCGTTGGAGGTAGAGACTGCGCTCTGCGAAGTTGCAGCCGACGTGGAGAAGCAAGCAGAAACGGTCAGCCGCCAGCGCGAAGGTGAGCGAAAGCGCAAGAAGGGCAAGAGCGAGCCCCCCACTGCACGAGAAAGGGAGCTGGAAGGAAAAGCAGCTCTGATCCGCGAGCACCGAACCAAGCTCGCTGAGTTCCTGAAGGAGTTCGTCGATGGGTTCGTGTCCAAAATAGATTGACATGCTATTCTTCTAACTTTGATCGCGCAGCGTCTTTATACACCGTTATCGCGACCTCGATCCCAACATCCGTGCAGAATGCGTGCGTGCCATGGGGCTCTGGTTCTCGAAGTATCCAGCACACTTCCTGGACGGGACGTACCTACGCTACGTCGGATGGGTGCTCTCAGACGCGAATACACACGTGCGCCAGGAGGCCGTCAAAGCGCTCTCCCTCGCATACGACCAGACCGAGTATATCGGTATTGCAGCACTGCAGCACTTCACCGAACGGTTCAAGCCGCGACTGGTCGAGATGGCTCTGGGCGACACAGAGCTCTCTGTTCGCATCGCGGTGGTGCAGGTCCTGCATGCGATCGACGGACACGGGCTGCTCGAGGACGACCAAAGAGAGAAGCTGTGTCTACTCGTATTCGACGAGGAGACGCGCATGCGCAAGGCGGTGAGCGCATTCGTCAAGGGCGTGTGGCAGGAGACCGTGAACGAGCGGCTCGTCGGGAAGAAGCCCGATGCAAAGGAGAGGAAGAAGGTCGGCATCAAGGCGCTGGCGATGCTGCTCGTCCACTGGGGTCGTGCATTGGATAAGGGGATCAATGATGAGGATGATATGGAAGATGCGGGCGACTTGTCGGAGAGTTCGTCGAGGCGCGGACGTGGTAAGGAGGTTGCGCCGCTTGTTGGCCTCGCACAGAAGGGCCGGACAGCATTGGCTGTGGAGGCACTTTGGGACGAGGTCGAGCCAGTCACTGACTGGGAAACCATCCTGGACACGCTATTGGCTGACCATTCGGTTCCTGGAGACGAAGAGGCCTCCCAGAGGAGAGGTCGTAAGAAAGGCAAACCGAGCTTGCAAGATAATGGTGTGGATGAGACGTGGAGGCTGGAAGAGGTGGAAGAGGGTGTTCTGCTTGAGGTGCTGCTGGCGTCCCTTCGCAAAACTCAAGCTGATGTCAAGAAGGTATTCCCCATCTGGTTTGTTTGCTATGCAGTGTTAACGCATTTGTAGGGCGAAGAAGATATCATCTCTTCCGATATCACTCGTGCTCTGATGAAAGCTCTACCCACACTTTTCATCAAATACCAGACCGATCCGGGCAGGATGTCAGACGTACTCCAATTGGTCCAGATAATGAACCTTGACATGTACTTGGAGATGCGCATGATGACGGTCCGTCTCACAATCCTTGCAACGAGTGCTGGTTCTAACGCGTCCGGTAGGCCTACTCCTCGTTATGGGACGACGTGGTCAAGCAATTCATGTCGCATTCCGTTGCGATCGTCCTCAATAACGCCGTCACTACCATCCGTTACATGATGGATGCGACAAGCCTGGCAAACACAAACAGCACGAAGATACTCGAGCTGGAAGAAGAGCTTGCTACGTCTTTGCGTGACACGCTGAAGGGGAGAGATGAGCTCGAACTCGCGTCGTTTGATGAGGATGAAGTGCTCGCCCTCACCGCTATATGTGCGCGTCTAGCGACTGTCGCCGGGGCCAGAGATATTACGGCGTGGATGGAAGAGGACGAGGGCGGGAAGCAGAGCAGCGCTTGGGATATAATCAGCGCGATCGCTGAACGTGGTCGGCTAGGATACAAAGAAGAGGAGCAGGTAGAGCGCGTTCTCGAGTATTGAGATGAAGAGATGCTGATCACGTTTCTATAGATGATCGACCACGGGTTGAATCTCTTGACTCTCCACATAATGTGGAAGGCCCGGGGTTTGACAGCGGCTACTGACCCTACCCCAGAGGAAGTCAGTTACCGAGACAAATTGAAGGAGTGCCGAGATTCGCTCGTCGATAGACTCATTGAATTCGCCGCCGGCACGCAGTCCAATACGTCCGACGGCGTGCGCCGTGCGGTGGGTGGTTTACTCCCCGTCAGCCCCGTCTGTACGTGAGCTGACACTTACTCATAGGCGTTCCAAAACCTTATGAACCTCCACATCCTGTTCAGCCCTCCACAGGGCGACGGCAACGCATTACCGACCGCCGCATTAGCGCTCAAGCTGAGCGAAGAAGTGCAAGCACGCTGCACCGGCTTCGTACAAGCTGAGATCGAGCGCTACGCCGAGGAGCTCCATGACTTGGCGGCGAGCGATCAGGATCTCAGCGAGGAGGTCGGCAGCGATGAGCAAGCTGAGCGTGCGGGGTCTTCGAAACCGCGCAAGAATGGTGGTAAGAAGGGGAAGCAGGCTTCGAGAGCGGAGCCATCAGGTAAGTTTGCGAGGGAGATTCGAGAAGCTGCGTCTCGTTGACTAAGTCGATCGACAGGGCCCACGTCCCGCTCTCAATTGGAGCGCGAGTATGTCTTTATGGGCGTGATATCGACCTTCTTGCGCGCCATCCGAGTCGACGTGGTGCATTTTCAGCACTCTGCTGTGCTGCTGACGCATTATGCTCGGCTAGGTGCATCTTTCGACTTGTGTGCGAAAGTCATCGTGGACATTCTTCGCGAAGAAGGCATGTACAAAGATAACGGCGAGCTTGTGGCTGCAGTCATATTCGAGTCGTTGCGAGAGGTGCGTCATCCTCGTTGTTGACAGTATATCGCGTACTAATACTGGGCTCTAGTCCTTTGCACTGTACCTTGATCGCGGTATGGGCGCTCCAGAGCATACTATTGCTCTGGGAAAGCTCTGCGCGTCCTGTTTGACCATTCGTGGGGCTCAGCTATCGGTGGTCCGTCGACTGGAAAGCAAGTATGTTATCAGCTTGCACACTACCGCGATTAGTTTCATCTGCAAGAGAATCGCCTCCTTGACCAACAAGCAGAAACGTAACAACGCGTTGTCATTCTTCAAAGCCCTCTCTCCGTTATTGAACCATATCGATGCCCGCGACGCATTACAAATGTAAGGGGGCAGATCCTGAACGAATGTGTGTTTAGCTAACAGCTTTTCGACTATCAGAAAAGCGCATCTGGACCAAGTAATGGCTCAATCCAAGATCACGCCTATGACAACGAATACGTGGGATCCCTACCACGCGTATGTGAAGCGTCTCACTTCTTCCAAGGAGAAAGGTTAGTCTACTGCTTACTTCTTGCGTCGCATCTCACTCTGCGTTCGACCACAGGGTCCAAAGGTCGCAAGGGTAAGAAAGACGCGAATCGAGCAGGGACCACAACGACCGACGAGGAAGATGACTTCCATGAAGTACAAGAGGCGGACGTTGCACGTGAGACAAGACGGCCACGCCCTCGACCGCGAGCTGTCGGGAAGGCCGCCACCTCTGGTACTGATACGGAGCACGAGTTCGTTGACGAGGAGCACAATCCCTTCCTCGAGACAGGGCCCATTACGCCGAAGCGCAAATCAAGACCAAAGCCTATTTCTAAGAATAAGTCTCCTTCTATACCCCCAACGCGCAGTCCGTCAGCCCTATCGTCACCGCTTGTCGACGCAGAGGGATCCCTTTCTCTTTCTGAGCCGCCGAAGTCGCCTGAACCAGAGCCATTCGCCACCCCGACCGTGTCCAAAAAGCGTCAGCGTACGCCAGAAGAGGAAAGCTCAGCCATCGGAGACGTAGAAGGGACCGCCGAAGTAGCTGCGTCGCCAGAGGTGCCTACTCCAGATGAGATACAGATTCGTCGAAAGCGTGTGCGGCATTGATACCCCTTTTTATTTCTTGCTAACTCTTGTGGGCCTCCTACTGACTTCTGTCTCGTCATATTCGAGCTGCTTATCTATGTTAAACCGTGCTGGTATTTGTAGCAATATTCAATGCGCTGATAGACACGTGTACCTGTGGGACCAGCGCTTTGGCTGTACGTGGCTACCACAAAGCCTCTGCTTCGCCTTATCGAGCTTACCGAAAGCAAAACGCCGGACTAGTCTCGCTCGATCGAGTGGTGGAAGGTAAGGAGATGATAGAGCAAATATATATACTACAAGCCTGAGCATAGCAAGTGGTACACAAATACGGGTATATCCGATACGCATATACTACAATCAAGGATCATGGACGAGTGTTCAACGTTCAGGAGAGAGTCGCGAAGTAAAGGCCAGAAGGAACGGCACGAGTAGAAGAGAACAAAAGTCCAAAACAGAGACGAACGCCGAACATGGTTGCGCAACGTCAGTGGTATAGTTCGCACTACGCCCTACGCCAGCAGTGCACAAGTAATTGTAGATATGGTACCGAGGGTCTTGGAGATCCGAATACAGCTTCCTTGCACGGCTCTGTATTACTCAGTGCCTAAACCGGTAGAGTGGAACTACGGCGACGCTGTCCCAGCCTGTCAGAACATCTGATGAAGATATTCGAGTCAACGAAGCGTACCTCTTCCTGTATCTCAAAGACACGGATGTCCGTGACGTCAATGTGAACTCCACTGCTGCTGCTGTTACTGCCCTCCGACGGACCCGTGCCCTCGAGTGTCGTAGCAGATGGTCCCACTACACCCAACAGCTCCATGTCGGCAGGGACGTCATTGCCCTCAATACCATCGCATCCGTCTTCCCAACCTTCGTCATCGCAATCTACACGATATTCAACAAAATCCATCGGCTCTCCGAGATTGTCAATTACTTCATCCATGGTCGGCATATGGAAGTTCAGGGTCGAAAAGTGCGACCCGTGACGGCTGTCCGATGGGGTGGCGACTTGGCGGAGGTTCATGAGAAAGCGTGACAGGAGGATACGTGGTAGGCTAGAAAATGTCAGAAATATTCGTGTGGGAAAGGTAGGGGCATACACAGTGGCTAATTGGACCAATACGACACCGATCAGTCCTTGGAATACTACTTCCTGCAAATGAAGCACGGAGTATTCACTATAACATCAAACAGGAGTGTGCAAACCTACATTTATGACCGGAATAGTCTCTATCAGATCATTGAGGAGAATCAAACTAGTTTGTCCATGTCATTCTTCTGTATTCCACTGACAAAGACGAAGCATGAGGGCCTACAGGAAAAACAGGCTACCTGGACGCGCGGATTCGTTAGATCGGCCTCCATTGAGGTACTGAGACGAACCGTCGCGCAGGAGAACCTCGCCCAAGGTGGTCGCCAGTCGCAGCGAATTTGCCTGCCATACATGTTGCGTCGTCTTGAACAGCGTAATGAAGAGGACAATTGCTGCGCCTAGAATGCCGCAAATGGCACTAGTGACAGACACTGACAACGGAAACTTGATTCGATTGAATTTACATAACAAGAATGTAATGACGTACCTCTGAGTCCATGCATCACAGTTGCACCCCGTGTCAGTAAGCAGTGGCATTCCAGAGATTGCATCGGGCCGCGCACCGTTGGACGACACTTGAGGAGATAGAGAAACCAACCTGAACGCACGATGATCCGAATACAGGATCAGCAACCCAGGCCCATGTTGAGTTGTAAGTCCCATACTGATAGCGATCAGAGTAAGACAGGCCACATGGTTGTATCGGCGTATGAATGACGAAGAAAAAGCGCACTGTGTTCGTGACGAAAAGAACAAAGCCTAATGCAGCTATTATGCACGCAATGATCAGTTTGCAAACATAACTTCGCAGTAGTGCTATGCCACGCAGGATCGTGAATGCTGCCGTGTGGGTGAGAATGAGTTCACTGATATTAGGGGGTAATACTAACCCAGAAACGGGACACTTGGTAGTACGCCAGTGAGAAACTGGGTAATATTTGGAATGATGTTGCTGTCGCAGCTATGTGCAGGCAGGCCCCAAAGTCAAGGATGATATAAGGCTGCTCTCAGCAACGACTCGCGACTTACATCTATCGATATCATTGCCATTAGCATTCATCTAAGAATATGGTGATCAACTTACCCGTGGAGTATACGGAGCCATGCTGATTAGTGTGTAGAATAAAAGCAGGTAGCGATTGGACACGAAGATCCACGTTGCCGCGCTCTTCCTTCGGTTGCGAAGGAAGTCCACCTCATATTTGAAGGTGAGAAAATGCTCGTAGAAAACGAACGCTGTCGGAAACGGTTGTCAGCAGCGGCCGATTCACAGATCGAGCCATTAAGTGGATTACCTGAGAAAGCGTAGATCGTAGAGCTGCCAATAAAGCTACCGGCAATAAGCCAATCAGCGACCAGAAAAGCGGGGGAGGTCGGTGCCTTACTCTGCTTCGTAGGCGGCGGCCAGTGCCGCATTGGATTCGGATGACATAAAAGAGTCAGCGAAAGGTGCGTTCTAGCGATTGATGTGCACTCGCCTCAAGAATCCTGTATATATTGGGCAGCTCGACTAATTGATTGTACGCCCTAATGCTTCCTTGCCTGCTGGGTTCATGTTAGCGCCCTATGAGTCGGCCTTCAAGGCCTCGCGAGAATGTCATTTGGTTGGCCCAATCTACTATAGCTTGGTGAACCTGATCATGATGATCAGCTCAGCGCTTCTTGATCCCGTACCACCACCATCTCGATAGGCGCTGAGCACCTGGGGGCACCCGCCCTCGCGAGGATGGGCTCGTCGGACTTTATTCTACCAAACACCTACCACTAATGAGTTTCGATGTGACCCCGACGTCGTTGGCTTTCATTCTTTCCAGGGATCTTAACAGCAAACCCCGCGGATCGCTTGCGATCGTGGCTCAAAACATCAAGATAAGTCGAGTCCCTGGGCTTCGTGCTTAATGGGAGGAGACGTTCAAGAAACCCCCCCTTTTCCTTCGACTTTCGACTCGCAGCCCTACCTGCATCATGGGTTCGATCCTGTACAGTTATATTGGCGGGTCCTTTCCTAGTGCTTCGAGCACAATCTGGGGTCGGGGCGTGGACTGAGGGGTATGGCCGTTGGCCTAGACCACCACGCCTTGAGGGTGAATAGCTCCCGAGCACGAACCCCAGAGGCGGTTTACAGCAAAGGCTACATTCCTTGACAGGGTTGCTGGGGAGACGACTGCCGTTGTCGCCATGGAATACCCAGTCCCAGGCTAGCACCCCCCTTCCGATGTTCGGCGGAACTCGGATTGTCAATAGGGGGACAAAGCGACCGGGCGGCGAGGTGCGGTATATCTCCGTTGGGGTGAGAGCACCGCCCGGGCCGAAATATACGAGGTTGTTTGGTAATCACCGTGTAGCTACCGAGGACGAAGCGTACCCTTTCAGGATTAGTAAGGGCGGTGGCATTTTTTTTTTTATAATCCAAGGGTTTATAGTGCGTACGACTAGGTACATGTACACCTAATAAATAAAGCTACCGTACATAAATCAAAGTCCCAACGCGGGGCGCCGTGGGCGCGCCGCCGCTCAGCGCCTACCCGGGCCGACGAGCGGGCCGTTGAGGAGCCGTGCCAGACTCGCTCGCATCCTTAGGAAGGCCGAACTCACCCAGGAGAGCAGCCGTATCGGAGGCAGGGAGACCCAGACGAACGACAACAAGGCGCGCTGCAGTGGTAGCGTATCGCCTGTTGAAGTCGTCGAGCGGCGCGCCCGGGTGGCGGGCTGTCCATCGCTCGTACGCCCGCCGACGGCCCGTGGTGTGCAGAAAGGTCTTGATGAGAGCTGGCGTGTCCCGGTCCCCGCGATCGCGGTCGGCGAACGCCTGGTCCACGAGGTCGAGCCACTGAAATGTGCCGAAAATGGGATTGAGTCGCAGGAACTCCGCAACGTCCTCAAGGGCGATCGGAGCCTGTCGGCGTTCTCGCAGGAGATGCTCGACAGGGTCCTCACCATCGGGAGTAGGGGAGCTGAAGTCCAGAGCATTCGGGCGGTGTGGGCGGCGCCGTCGCTCCTCGATTTCCCGGGCCGAGGGCCGGTGTGGCGCAATCCAGAGGTCACAGTCGAACCAGGCGTGGTCCCGAGTTTCGACATCAGCTCGCCCACACAGGCAGCGCCGGTTACCGTCGAAATGAAACCGCTCGCGGAACTGTCCGTGGGGGAAGTGGCCACTGACGAAGCGAATCAGCCGGGCGAAAAGAGCGTTGCTGCGGCCTGCGGTCCGCAGGAACCAATTCGCGGACGTGTGCTTGCAGCGGGAGAACTCCTGTGGACCAACCAGGGTGTTGTGTCCACGGTATTCCGGGCGCACCATGTCAGCTGTCCAGGCGGTGTACGCTTGGGCGGTGACGCGTTGTCGGGCATACGCGAAGGAGACAGAGGTAGAAGGCTCGAGGGCGCCGAGGCCAGCTTCCCGGTCCACGACGACGTTCCCGTACACCCCGCGGTGTCCAGGGCACCACCACAAGTGGATGCGATGATCCCGCGACTGAGCAAGCCAAGGGCGGACCGAGCGGCACGCCGACACCGAGAGCATCTGCGAGGGTCCAGGCTTGGCGGCGAGGATGGCGGCGAGGGCGGCCCTGTTGTCCGCGAAGACGTGGACGTCCGTAACGCTATCAGGAAGGCCGCGCACGGCCTCGTTGAGACCGCGGGCGAGCGCCGCCATTTCAGCGTCGTAGGGGGTCGCCCGTCCACAGCCAAATCGTCCCTGGCGGGTGTGGCCGGCGCGGGAGACCATCTAGGCAGCGCCAGCAGCCACGTCGTCTCCCGCTAGCTTCTTCTGGGAACCGTCGGTGTACACAACGACACTCTGCGGGTCATTGTGGAGGTGAGAGATCACAGGTAAGAGCTTGGAGTCAACCCAGTTCTGCAGATCGTCACCGTGGGCCTTGGTAGGCGCGTCAGCACCGTCCGCGTGTCCGAGATGGAGCTCGATCTGGGTCGCAAACGTGTCGCCTACCCGCTCGCCGGGGCGACACTCGTCATGAAGGACATCAAAGCCCTCAGAGCAGGCGTGTCCCAATGCGGCGACGTGGGTCATGGGCGAGGTCGCCTCGCGAGAGCCGGTTCCGCGCAAGGGCATCGAAGCCGTGATGTTCAAGGGGCTGGGGGTCCAGGACTGCTGGGGGAGCTGGGCGCGGGTGGGATGTCCGAGGTGGAGGGTGTGTACGCGCAAGCAGGCCTTCTTCATGTACTTATCGATTTGGTGGCGAATGGGGAGCAGACCGGCGGCCATTTCGACCGCTCCCGTGGGGGTGGTGCGGAACGCGCCAGTAATCCAGCGACCCGCTCGCGTTTGCGCTTTCTGGAGGGCGCGAGCGATCCACGTACGACTCTTCCAGGTAGGGTGCCACCAGAGTTGCGCGCCATAGGTGAGGATGGGTAGGACATTAGAGATATACAGTCGCCGCTTGTCCGCAGGCGAGAAACCACGGGCCGAGTTGCCGAGGAGTTGCAAGGCGGAAATGGTGCTCGACGCCTTCGTGGCGTAGTGGCGGATATGGTCCCGGAAGGAAAGTTTTGGGTCGAGGTAGAAGCCAAGGTATCTCATGGAGGCCTTGGGCAGGAGGGTGTAGGACCGGCCAGAGACGCAGAGCTGTAGTTTAGGCCCTAGCGGTTCGTTGGGACACCACGCCTTCGCGCGTGCGCGTCGAAAATGCATGAGCTCGAGTTTGTCAATTTCGACGCTAAGCCCGAGGCGATGGAGGTTAGACAGGACGGAGTTGAACAGGTTCTGCAGCAGCCAGACGTTGTACAGCAGCCCGTCGCCGCGGTCGTGGTCGGGACGGAGACGGCCGGCGACATGAAGGAGGCCATCGTCGACGTAGAATTGCAGAGAGGCGTTACCCTCGAGAGTTCGATCAGTCGGGGCAACCAGATGTAATACCGGGGCGATGTAGAGGCCCGTCAGGATGGGCGAGAGAGAGGACCCCTGGCCAACACCCGTGGAGAAATCGGTCGGTGGCGACTGGTGGCCGTTGAAGACGAATTCCGTCTGTCGACCCACAAGGTAGTCTTCGAAATACGAGCACAGAGAGGAATGGAAACCACGCCGCCGCAGGATGGCAGCCATGAGGCCGTGGTTGATGGAAGGGAAAAACTGAGATACGTCCAGGAGGAGAGCAGACGAGTCCACACCCTGGGCCCAGGCTTGTTGGATATTGTGGACGAGCTGAATGCCGGCGTCCTGGGTGCCGTGCTGAATGGCGCCGCCAAATTGGCAAGGGTGCATAAGGCCGTACCGCTGGGCGTCGAACTGCATACGCCGCGCTAGGAGTTTCTCAAGCAACTTACCGAGGCAGTTAAGGAGCACGATAGGTCGGTATGCTTTGATGCGGGAGTAGTCGTCCTTGTACGGTTTGGGGATCACGACAGTGCGCGAACGCTTGAAGACGGTGGGGTGGATGCCGAAGCGCACACAGGCGTTGTAGAAAGCCGTAACGCGGGGCTCCGTGTTGGAGTGGTCATGGCGGGGGTCAGAGCAGGAGCAGCGAGACTGGTCGCACACGATTTGTTTCAGCCAAAACCAAGAGACGTTGTCGGGGCCAGGGGCCGAGAAATTGCTGGTCTCGCTCAGAGCGTCGCGGAGTTCTAGGCAGGTCAGGGGCGGGAAAGAGCGTTCGTCAGCCTGGGGGATCTCCTCAAGGATGGAAGGGTCGACCGCGCGAGGGTTCGCGGGTGTGAACTGTTCCTGGAACATGCGGGCGAGAGCCTCGGGCTGGTCCACAGGGCGGTTGTCGCGGTCAATGAGTCCCGTCGTAGCACTGACTGGGCGCGGCTGCGTCCAGCCGACCGTGTCCCATATGCGCGACGGGTGGGTCTTCTGCAGGATATCGTCGAAGAAGGTTCGTTTGGCCCGGCGCACAGCGCCGCGGAGCCGTTTGGTAGCGCGATCGAGCAGTGCGGATACCGCCGCGATGTCGTGGGACAGCAGGGCGACCCGTCGGTGCCAGGCGACATCCGACGGGGGGCACGAGGAGGGTTGGCGAGACTGCCACGTCCGGCGTTCGGCAGACAGAGCCTTGCGGCGCGTGCGGAGGGCGCGAATCTCTTTCACGATGTCCCCGCACTCCGCGTTCCACCAGGACTTGGAGTGGCGGGTGGGTTTGGGGATGGTGGCGTGGCGGGTCCATAGGCTGTCGAGCCGCGAGCCGATCCAGTTGCCGACCTGTTCCACCTGGTCGCGCGACTCGTACTCGAGAGGTATGGCGTTGAACAGGGCGCGGCAGCTGCGCACGTACGCAGCGCCATCCTCCGAGCCGCGCTTCACGTTGGGACAGGCCTGGGGCGTGGCGGTTAAGGGCAGCTCCCACCGCAGGATAGCATGGTCGCTGCGGTGGCGTGCCATGTCATCGACTTGAAGGCCGTGGACGGCGCCGAGGGTCGGGTCGATCCAGACGAGGTCCAGGACCCCTTCCCGCACGCCGAGATTGTTAGACAGCCAGGTGGGAGGCCCGTTGGGGTCGTTGAGCAGAGCAAGGCCGAGCCGTTCCATGGCGAGCTCCTTGAGCTGCTCCCGCGGAGCCAAATGCCGCTGCTCCGCACCCGCGACTCGCTGGCGCGCGTCCCACAGCGGGTCGCGCAGGTTGAAGTCGCCCGCGAGCACGGAGATGCGAGGGAGGTTGTCGGCGCGGTCGAGGAGGTGGGCGACACCGCTGAATGTGCGCGAGTCATTGTAAACGTTGATGAAGGTCAGCTCGCGGCCGCACGCGGGGCGCATGGACACGCAGAGGACATCATCGTGCTGCGTGAGTGAGGGGCAGACGTGCGGGCTGGCCTGCCGCCACCGAGTGTTCACGTATACGAGGACCCTAGTGTTCTCGGAGTACCCGAGGCACAAGAAATTGCGGTGCGCGGCCGTATGGTAGTAGTCTTCGCCGTCGGGATCGGAGGAGGAGGCGACCTTCTTGATGAATCCTCTGAATGGTTCTTGGACAAAGAGGACGTCGTGATCGCGGTTAAGCTCGAGGAATAAGCCGTGATTGATTCGGCTCTTCTGCACATTTGCAGAGCAGCACCGGAGGGAAGCAGGCGGGGCGTTCGCGCCGTCCGTGCTCCGCGCCGTAGGAGACGGCGGAGGCGTCGCGCCGCGCGCCGCGGCGCGACGCAGGGCGTCGAGGTCCAGAGGGGGAGCCAGGTCGTGAGTGGGACTGTTAGGGCACGTTAGCGGGGTGGCAGCCTGTGTAGGCGGGGTGGGGGTCGCGGTCGGTGCGCAAAGAGGAGGATGCCTGTCGCCGATCTCCCGAATCCCGTCCCTGGGGTGCCCGTCGACAGGTAGACAGGGCGCGCCTCGGGGTCCCGGGAGGAGGGAGCCAACCGGGGTCTCACAAGGAGCCCATACCGTCTGCAGGTTGTGTGAAGTTGTAGTGTCAGGTGTATAAGATTGAGGCGGGCAATGCTGCCGCGCCGCGGGGTCCCGACGCGAGACCCCGCGCCGCCGCAGCGTACAGGGACGCTGTCCGACGTGCCCCTCCTGAATAGGATCGCCGTTGTCAGCGCACGTGTGAGGTGCGCTCCTACGCTCTGCCGCGGTCCTGTCCCCGGGGTTCGGGTCAGTAAATGTAGGCGACAGAGGGTCGACTCGCAGAAGCTACAGTCTTGCGCCGACGAACAAGACGGAGGGGGAAAACGGCGTCCGGCGAGCGCACAGACATATCCGAAGATGAGGCAAGCAAACAATGACATAGATAGCACGACAGCTACAGGTACAAATAGGTACTAGTCGAAGCGGGGGAATTTACGACGATCGTTGTAAGAGGAGGAATCTCCGCGGCGCTTTGAGCCCCGGTTGAACGGGCCGAAGCCCCCGGGGCCCGGCGGCGGCGGCGGAGGCGGGTTGTTGTTGTCGGGGGCAGCGCCGGGGCCCTGCCAGCCGGGGACAGCGAGGAACGGGCACAAGCCTCGAGGATGATCGGAGCCATGGCACAAACCACAAGTACTACCGTAGACTACGTTAAACCGCCCGACCCCAGCAAAACTGTCATTCCAGGGTCCCTGCAGAAAGATGTTACGAATAGCGGTGAAAGAGGCGTGGTTGTCTACGGGGAGGTCAAGGTAAACGCGGAAGTGCGGCGTGGGAACGCCCTGAGGGCCGCGGACGTCGAGAAAGCTGACCCGCAGGCTGGAGACGATACGGTCAGCAATCGGCTGGAGGACGATGGCCTGGGAGACGAGGGGGTTGTCGTTGACAATGTGCATGATTTCGGGAAGGTGGCGATCCAGGAACGCACGTACGATGGTGTAGACCTCATTCTCGTCGCGAGTGGTGTATCCCGTGATGAATCCGAGGAAGCGGGGGATCGAGAAACCAAATCGGAAGAAGAATAGCGTGATGGTAGCGGTGGAGAGCACATACTACCCCGCCAGACGGTCGACTTCGTCGCCGCTGAGGTCGCGTGCAAACATGGCGTAGGGCTCGCAATTCAGGCGGGTGACGGGGTTCTGAGGGATCGGCGCACACAGGCGGCACGTGGTAGTGCCGAGAAAGGCGTGTATCTCCTGGGTGGCGAGGTTGACGAGGTGGAGGAGCGGCGGGTGGATGGTGCCGTCCAGCGGCGAATGCCCAGCGATCAAGACCGTAATCTTTGGGCCTTCGTGCCCCTCCCAAGCCAGCGCCTGGTCCACCGTCTGTCCGAGATGCGGGGCGGCAACGTCCGCCCAGTGGACAACGGGGAAACCTTCTTCGGGGGTGGCTGTGTATTGTGGTTGGTTAGTGACGACGCCGTTCTGAGTGCGCGGAGGGTTAACACGATGGGTGATCTGAAGCTGCGCCGCCACGCCGTTGCGGAACAGGCGCGGCGGGAGGGTGAACGGCGCGTTGCGCCACGCCGGTGGCTGCGGGGACATAGGGACGAAGTTCCCCAGGTCAGGATCTTCGGCGCGCGAGGCGGTGTCGGTGTCGGAGTGCGGGTTCGCAGAGGCGGAGTCGGCGTCGGATGGGACCTCCGGGGGGCTCGCGTTTTGGTGCGGAGAGTCGAGGTCGATAGAGCTGCTAGGTGTGGGCGAGGTGCGCCCAAACGCGAGCCGATCGACAGCGCGAAGGCCCGAGGTGTCGTATCCCGCGGCAGCGAGCAGGCTGATGGCATCCTCCAGAGATGTGTCGAGGTCGCCATGCAAGGTCAGCGGCGAGACGCACCGCGGAAAGTTGGTAGAGACAGGACCCAAGGGGACGCGACTCGGGCCCGCAGTGGGGGACAGCGGGCCGTGCTCAGGGTCCGGCTCGGTGGTCGCAGAGAGCGTTGCCTCGGCGAGTCCGAGACTCAGCGCAATGGCGCGGCGGACGTCAGCCTAACACGAGCAGAAGTCAGTGCGGGACGAGAGCGAGGCAGGTGCGGACATACGAGGTCCTCGTCCTCGGGGACGGCATTTTCGGGAGGCGGGGACGCCTGGCGCGGTGGGGTCGACGGCGCCCGGGCGCGAGCCTTGCTTTTGCCCTTGCGAGAGGGCCGACCCGCCTTCTTGCGGGCCTGCTTCTTTTTCGGCGTCGTCGGAGCGGGAGTGGACTCCGCCTCGGCAGGCGAGATGTCGGGGGTAGCGACCGGCGGGCCAGCATCGGGCGTCGAGAGGGGCGCGGCGGCGGGAGCCGCCGCGGCCTCAACAGGCGTAGCCGCCTCGGCCGCCGCAACGACGGGAGCGGTCTGGGGGCCGTCATCGTCCAGACGGGCAACGGACGCGTACAAAGCCCTAGGGCTCGCTGGCAAAGGGATGAGTGCGGACAATCTCGACAGAACACGAGCAGCGTACCAGGAGCCGAGGCCGCAGTCTGCGGGCCGTGGGCAGCCTCCGCCCCGCCTGGGGCAGTGGGAGCACCATCCGCCGGGACGTCGCGGCGGGCGCGCTGCCAGACTCTGGGCGCCGGGATGTAGACACGAGTGACGTTGGATGCAGAAGAGCGAGTTTCCATGCTGAAGGACAGGGAAAGCGATAGTGGGATGAGGATGAGCAGCACGCAGGGCAGGGTTTTTATACGCCAAAGGAGGTGGCATCTCCCCGCCGACAAGACATCACAGCAGGAGGACGGCCGTACAGAGCTGGGAGCGAGCAGAGCTAAGCGAGGGACGGGGACTTGAACGACCATGTTGTGGCGTCGCGGTAGGTGACAGCTCGGTTAGCGAGGGCGCCCGACATAGTTCGGGCGGGGTTGTGATGGGGGAGCAGGTCGAAGGTGTGCAGGCGTCGGGGAGACGTGCACGAAGGGGTGCGTCGACAATACGCGCGGTAAGGATCGACGCGAGCAGGCCGATCCGAGGGCCCTCCGCAGTGATTGAGGAGCGCAGCGGCGCGGGCAGCGGCGCAGGATGTTGCGGCGGGCGGGGCGCGAGGGCAGCGAGGGGTGTGAGAGTTCGGGCGGGCCAGAGACAAGCAGGGAGGGAGGGTACGTACTGTCGGACGAGGCTCAGGCCCTTTTAGCGGCTTCGGGCGGGCTCCTGACAGCTGTCGCGGGTCGCTTACCTGGGGCACAGCCGACCGGTGACAGGCGTGAACGCGTGTGAACAGTTTGAATTGCATCGGCTAACCACGTACAAGCTCGCCCGAAGGCGTACAGCGCGCGAAGGAGAAGCAGACAATAACGAGGGACCAGGAGGCCGGGGCACGATAGCGCAGGTGAGCAGTTAAACACACCCCGCCTCGGTGAACGGTAGCAGAGGGATGGAGATGCCGGGGTGCTCGTCAGGGAGCCAGCGAGCGAGGACGAAGCGGAGGAGGCGGACGAAGAGCGGGACAACCGCGTTCTCGACAGGCACCGTTAGTGTGTGAACGGAGCTGTCCTCGTCGGTCGCCTTGAGGAGGAACGTAATCCAGTTCTTGTCGGTGCTGAGAACGTCTCCCACGGTGCGGGTGGGCCCGAGGTACGTCCCTGCGAGACCGCAAATCGCGACATCCAGCCCGCGGCGTATACGCCGTGATGGCTTGGCGAGGAGGCGCCACTCGACTTTCTCAGCATGTCCGGGGACAGCACCCCTCGTGGACACCACGACCGGCAGGGAGTTGGGGGGTGGTTGTTTGGGGGTGAGGAGCTTCGCCAGCGGGTCAGGGTCGAAGGCTGGGCGCCAGAGGAGATGGGGAGAGCGCGGATATTCATCCTCGAGCCTTTCCTGCCGCGCGCGCCACGCGGCGTACACTACCGCGGGGTCGGGGCTGGTGCTGCGCGCATCTCCGGCGGGGAGCTCGCGGGCAGAGGATGCGGGGCTGGGTGGCGGGGCGTCCATCGTGGGAATGACTGGGAAGCGTAGGGTTAGGGTCTGACACGGTTCCCACACAGAAATGCACAGCCTGAGGGACAATGTTGGTGAGAGCTTCGGGGTGTGTGGGGATACTCACCTCAGTGGATGAGTTTGGGGTCTGTGGTAGCAGGAGGCAGGGAGGGGGTTAATAAATGCACAAGGGGCGGCTAAAGGAGGCGCGCAATATATGTAAGGACTGATCGCTTAAAGAAACTGTGATAGCCGTGGTCAGTGGCGTACGGGCATGCCAGGAGGGGCCCGCAGGACCAGGAGTCGGCGTCCAGCGGGAAGGCAGCATGGGCCAGCACCTGCAGGGAGAGCACAAATGGAACGAGGGCGGGATAGCCGGATCGGGTAATCCGCGTCGGGAGGCACGTAGACACGCGGTGCTAGGCGCCGCCGGCAGCCGGGTAAGCGATCGTGCCGAGCCCCGCGCACAGCGCGCAAGCAGACGCGTGCTCGTCGAAGCGCTCGCGCGGGTGCGGGCAGGTGAGCCCGCCGGTCTTGCGCAACCGCAGAGAGCGAGGCGCAGTGCGCCCCCATACAGCAGAGCGACCACCACGCTGCATCCGAAATGGTTGAGAACGGGGAGGGCGCGCCCCGAAGCCCAGACCGCGGTCGCGGCGGCGGGCAAAGATGCCGGACCCGCCAAAACGCCCGCAGGGCAGGTCGTACGCACACGTAGGACACGAACTGGCACACAGAGCAGAGCAGTGAGCACGACAACCGACTATTGGTATCTAGTTACACGGCGGGGTATCGCCTCCTGCAAGTACAGCGAGCAGGGGGGCAGCCCAAGGTCGTGGGAAAACCTCGACCAGGTGATGGTTCGAGTTCAACCTGCCCGAAGGGCGGTGGCATTGTGGGACGTTAGTGGTTGCAGTGAGTTGGTTGTTGCGGGTTTGGGGGCTAACTTAGGACTGTTAACTGACCGGCGGCGACGCAAGTTTGTCGCCATCTATTCAAGATCCGTTTCTGTTAGCTCTATCACGTTACGGTAGAGGCTACAGCGATGCTCCTGAGGCGGGATTTTTGGAACAGGGCGCACCACCACCG